>NQII01003360.1:143272-195840 GCA_002778355.1 Clitarchus hookeri | reverse complement strand
TTTCTCTTCAAAAATAAATTTTGGTAGTTCCCACATGGACACTGTTAATAAAATATTTGACAGTTCCCACAAGGCACTGTTTGTTTACAAAATATTTGACAGTTCCCACATGGCACTGTTTACAAAACGTTTGACAGGTGTCACATGGCAATGTTTTGTTTACATACTGCGAAAGGATACATAATCGGCTCCCTGAAAGTAGATATTTAGCAGGGTTTCATAAAATCTTGAAGTTACCGTGAATACATTATAACAAACTAATCACGTTCTAGCATGTACGTGTATTTATTGCGAGTCCGCTGCAAATTTTGATTTCGATTATTTGTTAAAAAAAAAACCTAAACAACAATTATGTAGTCCACGCGAGCGGAGCCGAGGCAACAGCTGGTGAGTTATAATTTGTACTAGAGGCACTTCATGCTCAACGAATAAGAATTCATGTTATTTTGTGTCACACTGTAGTGTAATGTCTACGGGAATCTGCTGAAGATTAACCACCGATATTTAAATCGTCAATTTCCCATACTCTCCCTTCAAATCAAAGAGACTCAAGCTAAGACACCTTGCGTAAAAATTTCAGTAGGTTGGATTTTAAAGTTCAGCGTATCTGATTTCAGCAAGTAAATTCCGCGACAGCATTTGTCTATTCTTGGCAATGGCTGACACTTTTAGATGTAAGGGTTAGTTAATAACTTTGCAGTACATTGACAAAACCATTGCATTAAATCAGTTGCATCTAATATTACAATGTGTTCATTCATATAAGCTCATTACAAAGCACGGCGTGAGTTACGCAAAACTAAATAAATAACTCGCATGTATTCTGATATCTACGAAAAAAATACATTTCTCTAAATCGATGTAACCTATAAAGAAGGAAAAAATGGCATTCACAGCAATGAGAAATAGAATAACATTCGAGTGTGATTTGTGATACCAGCGTTAACGTTGGAACAAACTATATGAAATGTTACATTTAAATAACTCTGGGGTTATTCTGAGTCAGTTGTTTTGCTTACCCCTTTGCCTCATGTTTGTGTACAAGCACATGTGTTAGCTGTGAAAGCGCCACATATTCGTTTGGTACAAACGTTTTAACACATTTTACTCTTATCTATATTGTAGTACTTTGTGTGTGGACTGGAGCGGAAATACAAACGTGAAGCGGGAACTTCCGGTTTAAGAGAAGCCAGGATATTCAGTTAAATGCCGTGCGGTCAGATCCAATCACATTTGTATGTTAGTAATGCTCAAGCATTCAGTTTGTATCACGGTTGTGCAAACTACATCCCTACCTTGATCAAACATTGGTTATCAAATATCACTCAAGTACACGATCACGTAATTCTCGCTTTAAGTGACACGTCGTCACATAATGAAACGCCCTTGTGCTTCATAACGATCTATACCACTTTTAGGAAACGAAAACAGCAATCAACAAATTAGCGTGTACTATATTTTTGTGCGGTTGGCTTTAAAGAGTTTTGAGCAATTTAATAATTAAGTACCCGATAAANAATTAGCGTGTACTATATTTTTGTGCGGTTGGCTTTAAAGAGTTTTGAGCAATTTAATAATTAAGTACCCGATAAATGGTCCACAATAACTAGGGTCTTAGAAGCTTTGTAGAATATATTATTTATCATGTTTCTTAAAACACAAAATGTTTGGCTAAATTAGACGTAGAGTTTACATATTAGTAATACAATAGTTTCAAAATTAGAAACGTTAATAAATATTTCCTCCGAAATTATACTGTATCATTTATTCATAACTTCTCGTCCACAAATACTGAATAAAGATTCTGGCATTGATTATGTGCGAGTCATGTACAATGATACAATGGCAGCTTACTTTTATTTTATTTTGTAAATACAAATAAGCCGTACAGAATTATATTTGAAGCTCTTAATACTACAAAGTTGCAGATAAACAGCCTGTCTGAACATGGGTGTCCAACAGGAAACACATGTATTGTAGTAAAACCTACTGATATTTGGACACGACTAAGCTAGTTTTAGAATTACGAGTGCTTAGCTTATAATGAAGCAAACTAAGAGAATGCGTTTCTCCCGAATGCATGAAACGGATTGGTCGTATACATTAATATGAAACTGATAAATATAAGTTAAATTGTAAAAAATAAATTATTCCTTCTATGTTTCTTAGAAAGAAAATAATATTTCCTAGAAATCAAACACAATATCTTAATATAAGAGCTCGCTGAAGAAAAAGTGCGCGTATGGATTATCTTAATACTCAATGTTCAACACGAATTTCGAGTGTATAGAAAAAATAACCGTTAACTCTGTTATCAACTATGTTCATATAGCTTATAGCCGACAACCATGGAGAAAAATAATTTTATCAATTTAAATTTTATAATTTCTTCTAAAAAATATTATGTATTAATGAATCGATCAAATTTATAATCTCTACAGCTATAACGTTATTTGCTATTTAAAATTTGAGAAATAAACTGCTTTATCGTGGACTTAAGTAGATATTTCGAGGTAAGCTGTTCTTTTTTATTTTTTGAATCGGACTAAAAATATTAGTTCAGATTCGTCAAAATAATATCACTTGGGGTGATCCTAAAAGGTTTGAACAATACGCAACGCGAAAACAAAAACATTTCCATACGAAGTCGTCATAAAATATCAAATATTTAATAAAAACAATGCATTTTTCCACCTTTTAATATTTCGAAGAAAAAAGGGAAGTCGGTTATGGACTCATTTCCTGACCGCGTCTCAACAGTCTAATGAAGGAAATATTCATACTTTTTCCAATACGCAGAACTCGTACAAAGAAAAAATCAGTTAGTTACCCAGTCTGTTTTATAGCAAAGATTTTCCTGAGTATGTTTATCAACGTCTTCTTGCGGCACATTAATTAGTTAGTTACCCAGTCTGTTTTATAGCAAAGATTTTCCTGAGTATGTTTATCAACGTCTTCTTGCGGCACATTAATTAGTTAGTTACCCAGTCTGTTTTATAGCAAAGATTTTCCTGAGTATGTTTATCAACGTCTTCTTGCGGCACATTAATTAGTTAGTTACCCAGTCTGTTTTATAGCAAAGATTTTCCTGAGTATGTTTATCAACGTCTTCTTGCAGCACATTAATTATTCACTATCAGTACAGCGGTTCCTAGCTTTTCGTTGTTCAATTTTGAGATCAAATTTCTGGTTTTATTTATATCTTCGCCTAATTTTTGGCAGTGGCGATATCCAAATTAAATACTGATGGAAACATTACAATTAAAGCGCCATCGTGACTAATAGATAATATTTGTTATCGATTAGAGAAAAGAGATTTTTTTAACACTAATAAGATGTCTCGAAGGAAATAAACAAATGTATGCCATAGAGGTGGCAGTATTGTCCGGGGCTTGTCGTGTACTCGACTCGGTATTCGCGCAGAGCATAGGAACCGGAGAGGGGGTTCACCCGCTGCCTCGAGTGGAGTGCCCCGTCGCTGTCATCTCGAGCGGGGGTATCCTGGAACTGGTTCACGCCTGCGCGCGCATCCGTTTCAAGATTGCCAGTCCGCCGCGCCTGCGAGTCTACAGGACGGAGTTTAGGCTCTTAGTAGTAAACCGAACACTTACGAAACCATCCTTAGGAAAAAAAACAAGATGGCTGCGCGTTAACAGTGTCCTACAGCCTCGCGCGCAGGCTCCCTCTTACGGCAGCTCGTCCAAGGTCACGAAGCGAAGGAGCGATACGGGCGACATTAACACGCACGCCCCGTGCCTCATCGCCCCTACGCACAAGGCGTGCAGTGTTGCCATCGCGGTCCTGTACTCTGCAGATTAGATCTGAAACAGTGGGATTTTTTTTACACGCGATGAGAGTCCACATAGAAAAATGCTACGCCCGTATCTTTGTTCTTTTCTCTTGTCACTTAAGGAAACTGCATAGGCGTGCTTTAAAATTCGATATTTAACCATTTTAACAATTTTTTTCCTCCGTGAATGTTTTTAATATGTTAAAAGTTAAAAAATAGAAGCATAGATAATTTTTACCTTTTGTGGCAAAAAAAATTGTATTTCCAGAACATTTATTTTCCGAGATACGTTAATACGTACAAAAAAGATTTCACAGAAAATGTGTCACTGTGGACTCATCTTCTCAGCGTATTAAATAAAATAGTTACAAGTTTTAACATTGCATTGCGAGTGTATTGTTTTAATTCATGGTCAATCAAGTTCGAGGATTTTTCCTTTATACTTATTAGAATATGAATTAGTGAATAAGAGTCGAATCATGTAAGTTCCAAATTTTCTGAAGCTGTGATGAAGATCTACTTTCAGACTATTCCAACGCCTCGTGCAAACACAGCCTGACCTTGACTAGAAAACAACACTGAAGCGACAACGCGCCGCATTCGTGCGCACTCGGTTTAATTGAATTTCCAATGTGAAGTTTTTCTTACTGGGTGTTACCAACACAACTATTTTCTCCATATATTCATTGATATTTAATCTAAATGAAACACCACCATTTATAAATAATATATATGTAAAAATAAAATTCAACAAAATGGAAGATATTTTTATGTTAACATGAGTTTAAAACGCCTGTGACGCATGAAATATTTAAGAAACAACGAAACACTTTATACATAGGATGAGTTTTCGAAGGTTTGATTCCGAAAAAGTGAAGAAATCGTGAACAAACTGTAGTAACAGATTTATTTTTCTGACAATTTTACGTTTACAATTAAATTATAAATTAATATCTAAAACCTTGTTAATGTAACTTGTACATATGCCAGAATGATATAAAACGAGGAGGAAATTATGTCTTTAGCGGGACTTTCATACATGTTGTATTAACGGCGAGCATTCATCATCATCCAATATCATTATCGATCGCGCCGTGTGTTGGCTGCCGTGAGTTTGGAAAATTAGACTTCTCAGTACCTAAACAGAGTATAAAAATTAGATACAAAATAATTATAATAATAAATTAATTAATAATCTTAAGAAATGTGAAGTTATAATAAAAACACGAGCCTTTTTATACTTCTCAAAGTGAAAAGAAAAACTCTTTTAAATGGATAGAATGGTTAAATTTTAAGTTTGTAGTAAATATGTAACGTGGCTTGAAAAAATTCGTTATATTGTAACATCATCTCTGAAAACAGCAATTCCTGGAATTTGGTTGTGTGTTAATAACTACCAATCTAATTAATAATGCAGAGGGAAGTGAATTATTTTAAGACTTCACAAACAATCAAAAATAATNTTAATAACTACCAATCTAATTAATAATGCAGAGGGAAGTGAATTATTTTAAGACTTCACAAACAATCAAAAATAATTATTTGTAAATCTGAGCTCATGTGGTTTTGCTTTGTTTGTATTAGAAATGACAATTCACGTAACGTTAGATTTAACTGCATTTGCTACGCACGCAGTTTTCGTATTTGTGTCTCGCTATTTATATGATTTTGTAAAAAAAAAAAACTGATGGTTCTCTTTACAAGCTACTAATTTCTACTGATTATTCTTTACTTTACCTCACAGATCCTGGCATAAATTAAAAATGACTTTAATCCCCTATAACGCACTAAAATTTTCGAAATACAATTTATTTGACAATACAATTTTAATATAAAATATGCCAATCGCATTTTTATATTAATTAAATCAGATCTAATAATCTGGAATGTATTTGAAAATGCAACACTGTCCAATTTTTATAGTGAAAGTTTCTTATCGGAACTACCTTAAAAATTATTTTCTAAGCGAGACACTTATTCTATGTTCTCGCGCAGCCCACTACAGAAAGAAATGTAACAAATTATGATATAATAAATTTCACTCATTTCTTTATTTAAATTAAATTTAACAAATATTTTTTTTCCAGAATAAAATTTACTACCTCTGAGTTCTTAAAATTATTGTGAATTAATCTTTTCAAGTGGTATTCATGCTCACANTCAGAATAAAATTTACTACCTCTGAGTTCTTAAAATTATTGTGAATTAATCTTTTCAAGTGGTATTCATGCTCACAGAGCTTCTATATCAGGGGTACGGAAACTATTCGGCATAATTTTAAGGGGTGTTAGCGCATGCCAAGACTAAAATCCGGAAACGCCTCCCTACTGGAGGATACGCGCACAGTTTGAATTCGGCGCGCTGCCTGGCCCAATCACGTGTGGGCTGGGGTGGAGCCGGCCTGCAGGCGGGCAACTGTCTCCAGCTCCCAGCGGCAAACATCTGATCGCAGTGGATGGACAAAGTGACGTGAAGCACACCACAGCTTTACAGGAGATGTTCCAAGTGACAACCTCCACTTGCAAGCAGGCGTTAACGCGGCCAACCGTGTTGTCACACACTCTGTAAAAGATACTGTGTGTTTGTTAAGTTCAAACCAAGCAGTAAGAATGCTCTCGGTCAAGGCCTTCCTGCTTATCACCGCACGTGTGTCCTCCACCGGCACGGGATTGGCCCGTGCAGCGCACCAAATTCAAACGGTGCGCGCACGGCTTGCCATTTGTAGCTCGGCAGGGGCTCGTTTCCGGACACGCATCCCTTGTATCAACATGTTTGACTCGGCGTCTGCTGCCACCTCTTACAATTATGCTCATCTATTTCCGAACACCCAGTGCAGATTTATCATTTTTACAACCTCATTTGGTTACCATGAATTGTTTGCCATTTTACGGTTTCGCAATGTCGGAAGCAGCCGTTTCTGCCATGCACGAAAATCATTGGCGAAGCTCATAAAATATCAAAAAAATTGTAGAAACTATCCACATTTTAAAAATGTATGGTGGATACTAGAGTCATCCAACTTTTCCAGACAAACATGGCAGCGATAATGAAGTTTTGATTATGTCACAACTTTCCAACTTTATTTTACCAATCTTAATGGAAGCAGTAAAATGAAAATTTTTAACAATATGACATGGGCTTTAAAAATGGCGCTCAAAGAGAACCATTAAATAAGGTAGCAGTATGTTTTCGTTGGGAACATAAGCTTCAAATGCAGAAAAGATAACTACCCTGCTGATTAATATCTGATTGCATGTCATGAAATTTTGTGACATGTTCATCATGTACGCATTGAATTTAGAGATAGATATGGTTGTTGGTCCGCCATTTTGTAAGACAGCAATATATGAAAAATAAAGTTGTGACGATATATCTCGGAAAAAATCAAAATAGTGCTACCAAATTTGGTAAACAACTACTACTATTATAGTTCATATAAACTGATATGTTTTAAGTGTACCAGGCCTTTATTTTCAAAATGGCCGAAATATAAACATAAAAGCTTAGTAAGTTATGTCTACGAAACAATGTAACCAATTCGTACTTAATCATGAATGCTGGAAGTACCTATTACACGTATAAATTGTCTGCGTCCACCATTTCGTAGGTATCATATTAATAAATAGACTTTTATTTAAATTCGGGAAACGATCAACCGATTCCTATCCAATTTCGTAGACAAGGAGTATCATGGTAGGCTATGTAAATGGATGATTTAAGACACCCATGCATTTACTTTCAAAATAGAAACCGTATAAACATTTAGCATAGATTGCTATATACCTTCCAAACAATGTGACCAATTTCAAAATGACTGAATATGTTGGCAGCATCTGTGCAAGTATCTAATTTCCTGATACTTAAACTCTTTCGGTTCGTCTGTCATTTCGTGAGATGGCAGCACATGAAGTACTGAGCTTTAAAGCCTTATCTCGGGAAAAAGTAACTGTTTCCCACCCCGTTCAACCTACAAGTTATACTTTTGTAGGCCATTTACATTTTTGACTGAAGGGGGTAGTCACATATTTTCAAACTAAGAGCCATGTGAATATGTTATATTAGTGTGCCAAACTTTTTATATGCTGATGGTATCTATGACGAATATCAAATGTGCTCGTGCATAACCCTTTTGTTCGCCATTTACAAAGATTGCAGCTATGAGAAAATTGCATTTTTACACATGTTGGGGACTAACCATTTCCACCAAATATTGCACGAGGAATGTGCCATGGTAGACCATGTAAGCTTTCATGTTTTATTTGTCCCAGGCACGTATTTAAACGACGGCTATTTATTTAGATTAAATCACTATTTTCAATTTATTAATAATGATGTAACAAATTTCAACCAAATTTTCTATACTGCCAGTATCAATTAAAAACATCATAAATGGCTATACATGACCATTTTTGCATGCTTGTTTGTAATTTATTGCAGGTGAAAAAATGGAAATAGTTGCCATATTTTGGGAACGAATTAACTAATTTCCAACAAATTTCGTATACAAAATGCCATGGAAACAAATATAACTAAAGAAAGTTAGCGACTTATTTTAAAAATCGTGGCCATATAAACCATTTATCGCAGACAAAATTTTGATATATATATATATATTATAAAATTTAACCAAATCAAACTAATATTGTGTCTATTGCAAGCATCTATTGCCTTTATGAAGCCTCTTTTTTGGGTATTTTTGTACCGGACCGCCAAAAGGAAAACATTAAGCGTTTATGCCACATTTGCTGAACAAATCAACAGGTTTGCATTTAATTCTGGGCACAAGTAGCGCTACGAGAACAATTTGTAACGGCGAGGTGACATTTTGAATGGCCCTGGCAGTGATGTTTGCCAAACACCCTTACTCTTTTCTAATGAACTCACACAGAAAACATTTCAATCATTAAATCACTTCACTTGACATAAATATTAGCCTACTGGCTTCAGTTGACCAGAACAGACGCTCTTAAACTGAGACTCATGAGCGTCTTTTAATGGAAAAACTGCGTGTAGATGTAAGTGGAACAGGAATTAAGAAGGTAGGTAACTGAAGTAATAGCAGTGGCAGGGAGAGTGTTAGACTCACGAGATAGCACGTGGTGTCAGGGTTGGTCGCTTGTGGAGAGGAGGTAGAGGTGTCCCATTGGACACAGCCGGCACCTCGGCAACTGCACACCCCCAGCTGCGACCAACCCCCACCTACAATAACCACATCCGTACTGGCATCGACCTGCAACAACCACTCCAGCCGCCCCAGGCGAGTACTGCGCTGAATGCATTATTGGCTTTCTGAAAACAAGTCTTATAATATTAAATGCTCGAAGAAATGTCCAACATGTAAACAGTAATTTTCTAAGAGAAAATTGAACATAGCTTCCCTTATCTTCCGCAAAATTAAACGAAAAATTCAGCATTCTATAGGTTTTCAAAAACAAAAAAAAAAAAAAAATCCTCAAAAAATATTGATATGCAAATTTGAAATGTAATTATTCTTATATTGCTGTCAGATAAAAACAACAGGTTACTGATATAACCAATGAGCCTACTTTCATCAACAAGGTTGCAATTAATTTTTTAATGAGTTCTTAAAAGCTCAGTTGGTAGGAAGGACTTTACTTTTCTTTGAAAGCACTAACATTAGAAATGAAATCAGAAACGTACGCAACAGTAGAGAGACAGTTACAAATACTCACGTGCCTTACCTGGGCTTTGAACCCAGAAAACCTATTTACAATAAGCAAGCGTTCACTGCACCGCTTTATAGAGGTCGGATTCGGTTAATCAACATCGGATTTAATCATTCTAATGATTCGAATGATAGGGTTTCCTAACTTAATATATTTTGATGGCGTTCATTCTGAAAATAAGTGACTGAGTCACTTAAAATATATCAGTTTTCACAACCTACTGCACAACAAATTGTTTGTCAAATTTGTTAGGAATATGGAAATGTTTCCCGAGATACGATAATTTTGTTTTATTTATTCGCATGTCGCTATCTTAAAAAATTGGGGATAAAAATGATCTGTGTAGGTACTGCGAGCATACAAAGTTAAGTTGTAATTGATTCTATTTTTTTGACGAAATAGGATTCTGAGCTAAACATGGCTAAATGATCGAATTTCGAAAATAAGTGTCCGACATGCTTAAAACATACCAGTTAACATCATCTACCTCAGTACTACTTGTTAGCAAATTTTTTTGGGGTCCGACAATTGTTTCGTGAGATATTACACAAAAATTTTGTTTATTCCAATGGTGCTCTCTTTCAAAATGGTGGACAAAAGATGCTCCGTGTTGATATAGTTAATAGTTGTTATATATCTGCTGCCAGCATATAATTATATGTCTCTAATTATTACATGATTTTGACGAAAATAAGTATCTGACGCACATAAAATATGTAATTTCACGTCATCTGCCGCAGTACTAATTGTTTGCGAAATGTAGTACGAATCGGTTAATTTTTTCATCGAAATATGACAATCACTTTTTTATGTGCTCGTTTAGTGGTTCAAAGAATAAAATAAATTTTTTGTGTTACCCGCATATTTTAATAGCATATTCAAATGTGTGGCATGCATAAACGGAAAAAAAGAATAGTTATCAATCTGTCGCATCGAAGTGTCAAAACAAATTTAAAGTCCGGTCTATTTAAACCACGAATGAATATGTTTCTTTCACATCTGTCAAACGCAGAAAATTACAATCGTGGCGGGGCGTTCATGGGCGTAAACAAACATTTGTTTTTGTGAAATACATAACACACACATTTAATTACAAATTCTGTATTTGGAAAGAGTTTTATCACAGGAAAAATTATTAGTTACTTAGATGTGCCACACAAAATTTTTCGAGTTGAAAAAGTAAAGGTAAAAATAAAAATGTTTTAACCTTCAGTGACCACAAAACAAAACTCATGTTTCCAGTTAGGCATAGCCGCGGTATATGTTTGTATCCCAACAATAATGGATGATTGAATCACCACAATCACCAAATATCAGGCGAACTATATTAAAGTAATGCTTGGAGCTATTCTCGTAAGAGAATATATATTTCGAAAAAAATTTATCAATACGTTAAATTACGAGCTTAACAGCTAACACGATTAAATAATTACACAAAATATGTGAGACTACTGATGAACACATAAAAATTTGTATAAAACACAAGCCGGGTATCGAACTGTGATCACCGCAGCGAAAAGCCATGACGCTGGCTGCAAGACCAGTAAGAAATGGGCCCGAACATGGGGAATGTCAGTTACAGGAACGTCGAAACGCCCTGGGCGCTAGTGTACTAGCCATCGCAGTAAGACTATTGAGTAAAGATATACCTAGAGTGGACTTTCCCAGGTTAAAGTTGATGTCCACTCCAGCAGGTAAGATTCTGTAGTTCTTGGTATGAACAACATGTAGCGCTATTTCATTTTCGTGGCGGCTGCGTGGGGAAGTAGGCAGCGTTGCCACTTCGACATCTACCCTCTCTCTCTCACTCTTTCTCCATCTCTGTCGCCCGCAGACCAAACTCCACAACAATAGAGAGTGTTCTGGATGTCTGCTGCATCCACGAAGCTGGGACAGACAAGGTGGTGGTATAAATCCGAGTAATTAACTCAAGCCATGTATGTCCATTAACGAAAATATTACGGGTTCTGTAAAACACATGTATGTACAAAATGAAACTCAGTATACGCGTAAATATCGGCAAACGTTGCAAACTACTCACACAGTAATAATAAACCAATAAATATAACTTTATGAAATACGCGGTAACTGTGGAGTAAGGTATTGTATGTGCATTATCACACAAATGTTCTGTAGGCTGTGTGTGGGGCTCAGTGTGTTGGTGCGTGCGTATGGGCCATATTGTGTTTCGCTTTAGATTTAAAATATCCATCGGGTAACTATATTTTTATGTCATACATTATTGCTGTATATCAAATATATTATTTTTATTATATGTTTATTTCCAGAATCACTTTGTCTAAAGCAATAATGCTTAAGTAAAAGCACAGTGCAATCGACTAGCTGTGGTTGTTTGCTAATCAAGTCGACTAGCTGTGGTTGTTTGCTAATCAAGTCGACTAGCTGTGGTTGTTTGCTAATCTAATCGATTGGTTTCAAAAGTAGATCATTTAAGCTGTGTAGCGTGAGTAATGTTAACAGCCACACATAAAAACCTTAAGTTTAATATTGTGATAGTTTTGCCTTCTTTTGGCCTTCTAACCGTAAGATCTGTCAAATTACGGACAGCACAGGATTGAATTGTATGCTCATTATAGATAAATATGTAAATACAACGGTAAGCCGGAGGAGGGAGGCTGTGTTATATCGGGACATGAAAACGAGACACATGACACACTTCACACTTCCGTGTTGCGTAAATAAGATCATATGCGTTTTAAACAAACAGTACAATATAAACTTTTCAAAATTTCAAAGAGTAGTTTTAAGAATTATAGTTTTTAAGTAAAGCGTTGGGGGAGGCTGTGTGATATCGGTACACATCCCCCTTCCCTGAAATAAAAACATAATATTCAAAAATTAAATTTGAAAACAAGATGACCACTTTAATTTCATTTTAATATAATATATGTGTGATACCCCTTGAACATGAAATATGTTTATAGCATTTTGCGGTTCCATATCTGTATATTAGCCCATTTAATATAAATAATATTTTAACTATTAATTTTCAATATTACAGCATTCGTATTATGTCCAAAAACAGAAATATGAAATCTCTCCCCCCCCCCCNTACACATCCCCCTTCCCTGAAATAAAAACATAATATTCAAAAATTAAATTTGAAAACAAGATGACCACTTTAATTTTATTTTAATATAATATATGTGTGATACCCCTTGAACATGAAATATGTTTATAGCATTTTGCGGTTCCATATCTGTATATTAGCCCATTTAATATTTATAATATTTTAACTATTAATTTGCAATATTACAGCATTCGTATTATGTCCAAAAACAGAAATATGAAATCTCCCCCCCCCCTCAATTCTTTATTGACCCAAGTAAATCCCTGTCTACGCCCCTGTTTAAAAAAATTGCTAATGTTTTATTGAGGGGTGTAAATGCCCGTCGTACAAACATTTGAATAAAGTACCTTGTTTTCCATATATAAGCAGGGCTGTTACTCATTTAATGTTCCATACATGAATAGTATTCGTAATTATAAACCTAAATAAATGCAGTCTTCAGAGAAAAGAAATAATCTTCGTACTTTTGGATGCACCACAAAACGCCTACATATAATATTTGGTTGCATTTGTACCCCTGCCTTTGCAAGTTTTTATGTCTGCCATTTACAATTTTCTGTTATCACTTTAGGTAACGTGTGTGGGTATGAACTGATGCGATCTTTCTTCCCTTCTACTATAGAAACTTGTATGCCTCCTGTTGTGCCCATGTCTATAAAAGAAGATAGCAGAAATTGGGTATCGTGTACTGCCGGCTTAAACGACTCACGCCTCTCGCAGAATTTAGGCACCCGAAACTTCATAAAACCCTTTTTAAATATCGGAAGTCACGCCGTCTTGTAAATAGGACACAGTTCATACTGCTAGTATATTACTAACATTAAAATTAACGCCGTTATGTGGTNCACGCCGTCTTGTAAATAGGACACAGTTCATACTGCTAGTATATTACTAACATTAAAATTAACGCCGTTATGTGGTAGAGAAATGCTAGTAAAGAGGAGAAAATACCCACGATGAGCGAATCGAAACTAATATGCTGTATGTATTAACACTCCTCGTTATGAAGACGATCTTACATGTTCTAAAATATATATCGTTCGTATATTATAATCGCGCAAACAAAATTATTTGTCGTTAACTAAAAGAGTATTTATTCATTCAACAGAACATGGGGAACAGAG
Organism: Clitarchus hookeri; assembly: GCA_002778355.1. Taxonomy (NCBI): domain Eukaryota; kingdom Metazoa; phylum Arthropoda; class Insecta; order Phasmatodea; family Phasmatidae; genus Clitarchus; species Clitarchus hookeri. The sequence continues at coordinate 182,148 of NQII01003360.1, read as the reverse complement.
AACATAACTATTTTCGGAAAAGTAAATTATAATTTTGTAAATATGCCACAAAGTTAACCCAAAAGGATGCCCTGTCATAAATAATTCAAATTGTTTCACATTGTCTGTAAATTTTTATCATTGTCCATTTGTAAGCTACGAGGTGACAAACATTCCAGAATGCATGAAATCNCACGCCGTCTTGTAAATAGGACACAGTTCATACTGCTAGTATATTACTAACATTAAAATTAACGCCGTTATGTGGTTGAGAAATGCTAGTAAAGAGGAGAAAATACCCACGATGAGCGAATCGAAACTAATTTGCTGTATGTATTAACACTCCTCGTTATGAAGACGATCTTACATGTTCTAAAATATAGATCGTTCGTATATTATAATCGCGCAAACAAAATTATTTGTCGTTACCTAAAAGAGTATTTATTCATTTAACAAAACATGGGGAACAGAGAACATAACTATTTTCGGAAAAGTAAATTATAATTTTGTAAATATGCCACAAAGTTAACCCAAAAGGATGCCCTGTCATAAATAATTCAAATTGTTTCACATTGTCTGTAAATTTTTATCATTGTCCATTTGTAAGCTACGAGGTGACAAACATTCCAGAATGCATGAAATCATTTTGTCGCAGTGAAGATATTTACAAATAATTTCTGTTCTTCTTGGTAACAACAATACACTATGAACAGATAAATTATTTTATTCGGCTGAGTTTGGAGACACCTGCGCATATTAATTTTACGTAAGTCTGAAGTAAAGCTGGGTTTACAGTCGAAAATGTAAGCGTCAAATTATGCGTTGAGACGTGTGCAGAAGAAACGAATGTGTGTTACCTCGTGTATTCCTTTCCAATGGAACTTAGCAGGTTGTGTGCGTTGTTGGGATTTCATTAGGCGAAATCCCAACAACTAAGAACTTGTGAGGCGACAACCAGCAGATGGCGTTGGTGGCGGGAAACGGTTGTTTACCGTAACGTAAGTATAAACAATATTAAAGCGTCGTGTGTGTGCACATGTTGACAAAACTTAAGCTTCTCTGATAGAAAATGTTGGCTTTGAAGTATAATTGGTTTAAAAATGGTTGTGAAATACAAAGTTAGGTTTGGAACAAAGGTAAACATAACAGGCTTGCCGCCTGTTTCCATTGGCTAGAATTAAGAATTAAAACTATATTGGAAACTGTAAATACAGAAGACGGGTTCCCATATGAGAGATAAGCGCTTGCTGCCTAATACTTAATGCATAATTATATTTATTGTAAACTAAGCTGAACCATCAGAGATTGGCACCGAGTCATTGCATTCAATCAACATTCAGTGTAGAAANTATTTATTGTAAACTAAGCTGAACCATCAGAGATTGGCACCGAGTCATTGCATTCAATCAACATTCAGTGTAGAAAATGTTATATAATGTAATGTAGTCTGAAGTGGAATATTGCGACTCTTTTTGTTATGTCTAGTTTTCATGCGTTCGTTAGTGTTAACATTATTGATATCAACTTCAGTGTCGACGTTTTTCGGATTGTTATGTGTTCAAGGTTTCAGTGTAGAATATAAAATGGTGTTGGCTGTGTCACACTCGTGTAACTGTAGACACACATAGCTGCCAGCTTTTCAGACTATAACCACTGATGCACATCATTATTGTAAAAAGGACCTTACAGAGATGCCAATTGCATTTTCGCTTTAAAAAATTATCAGTTAGAGTTGAGCCTTACACGTGATCATCAATGTCCTTTTCCCGCAGTATGCGTAAGGTTTTCTGCTTAAAGAGATACACACTCATAAAGCGTNCACGTGATCATCAATGTCCTTTTCCCGCAGTATGCGTAAGGTTTTCTGCTTAAAGAGATACACACTCATAAAGCGTTAGCATACGTCTAAGTACGTAAATGATGCACATATCTCGGGAAATGACATACGCAAGTACACGGGGAAACGAATGCGTGTACATCTCGCGCCCTTACAGCCCATAGGCTACTATTTTGAAACGCGATTTACATGTAGTTCATAATTGTTTTTTCTAATATTTATTTTTCTAAAGAGTGGTATGGAGCCATTAACTTTCGAAGAAAGCCACTGACAAAAGTTCTTGACATTGTAAACTCTTAAACCTTTAATGATCTAGAAGAGCCAAGATAAACATCGCCAGTTTTCTTCGTGCTTTGTTATAAACCGGGTGTGGCAATGAATTTATAGTTAATATGTTGGGCACTGAGAAAACTGCCAATTTTTTGCAAGGCAAGTCATGTATAAGTGTACAAGTTAAATCAAAATTCGGCAATGAATTATTATTCATACAATTCTTTGTGTTAAAATAAATTTTACCTGTTTTTTTTTTTACCGGTTTTAATAATACATTATTGATAACTGCGTTTACTGCGCCAAATACTTATTTATTCCTTTCTTGAAACAATGTCTGTGATTGATTTATAGTAACATTTCATTATCATGCGTTTTTCAGCCACAGCTCCTAATGGGTGGATAATTTTAAATCCATACACCTATGTTCCGGCACAGATTCAGTATTTGTTTTCCGTCAAAATGCTTGTTCAGAATCTTATCAGCTGGCTAGTTGCTGTAACGGATGCCAATAAGTATGGTTGTCGGAATGCACCAAGTATCGACCGGAGTGAAGTATGCTTATAAACATAAGTGCATTCCTAGGTTCAGACACAGCCTAAATTACACTTGAATCGACAAATGTAACGTACTGATCATTTGTAAGAACAGTCACCTTTGCAGTAGATCACAACCCCAAACTCTAAAAGCTGAACCACATTGAAGACCTTTGTGCGTCTAACGTATATTTCTCGACTAGTGAACAATCATGTCCTGTCAATTTCCTTTCACATAGGAACGGAATGAAAACGCTACTATGACGTATGACTGTATCCATGATTTATATCATATTTGTAATTGTAAGTACTAACATTATTCGTATTTAATCATGTACACCTAAACTATAGTACATTAATAAATTGTAACTAAAAACATTGACCTTTATATATTTGTGATGATTCATTTTCGCAGAGGTAAATAAAACGAAACAATGGTTTATATCGCTGCAAATTCACAAAAACGGAATTCTACGACAGAAACGACACACATGCCACGGTCGCCACTAGTAAATCAAGAGTTGCGTATTCACAGCTGCAACGGAAGCTGATAACTCGCGTGAGACAGGCTCACCTTTAGCAGAACGTGCACGAACACGTGGGTGAGGCGAGGCCAGGGTGATGACCTACTTATGCCAGCTGTGGAACTGGCAACACCGCGCGGGTGGCGAGGTATTTCGACAGCTGCGTAACTCCCAGCCTAAACACTAGCGCTCCTCTGAATCATCCCAAGAACTAACATACAAAACTGGTCCGACTTTTCCCTATCCCTCGGCCGCTCTAGAGTGTAACTTTACTCAATGGTTTGACAGTGGNCGCCTTGTGGGGGGGGGGGGGGGGGGGGGGGGGGGGGGGGGGGCACTTACTGTTCAGTTCTCATGCTTCGTTGAAACTCAAGGCTATACAAGGCCGTCTTGATTTAATCATGAAATCTGCTTGTGACCCAACATTAGTATATCGTTTTACTTTACGTTCGTCCCACATTGAATTCGTCACTAAATGTTGGTCACTTTCAATCAGAAAATGGCCTTCCATCTCAAGCATTTCACATTATGGATTTTGTTGGTATTTTCCTGAATTGGTTCTGATAAATATGGCTGCCTTGGTGTATCTCTCTTTCTCTCTCTCTGTGGTGTGTGTGGGGGAAGGGGGAATGGGTTGTGTGTGGTTTTAATCGTCAGCTTGCCTGGAAGACAGTTCTCCTACTGACATATGTTTACACACGCAATTTATTTTATTTTTTCGTATATATTGACGTTGTCGTACTGTCCAGAGGCTTCAGGTGACAATTTCTGTCTGTTGTGCTCTTAGTTGAGTTCTTCAGGCTGATGGCTGGTGGGTTTTCTCGGGGATCTCCCATTTACCCCACCCTTGCTACATGCTCACCTCTCTTCAAACTCATCGTATCTCGAGGCCTCGATGTTAAGAACCACCCAAATCTCTCAATTCACATTGCTGGATTGCATCATTGATGTTTAATATTTGATACTATATATATACGGTTAAATTATGTGATTTTATCACGTGACCTCTTTCGTCATTAGAAATCAGTGCATCACCACAGATCTGTTGAAGTGCGTTTTGGACCCCGCGTACCATTGTGGTTTAAAGTATTGATCCAATATTATTGCGTGCGTCTGTACACGTATACATATATAATTATTTGTAAATTATTGAATTTCATCAGTTCACCAATTTTTATTTATTACCTTTGTAATGAAAGTTGTACTTAAAATTCTGGGTAAAATATGTATGTCTTGATTAGTATAAGTGTTCAAAAATGTGCAGTTAATGTTTTCACTGAGCCAGAAAAATAAAAATGTTAAAAATGGACGTACAAAAACCTTTTAAAAGAAAAATAAGTACATATAAACATAACAAATACAGTACCAAATAAACATGATAAATTATATCGTGTAAATTTCAATTGTATAACTTATTACGTTAGATGTGGCCACTTTTAGTGTATCGGCTAAAACGTTCGCCACCAACCAAAGAGATCCAGGTTCGATTCCCAACGGGGTCACTCCCAGATTTTCGCTCGTGGTAAACGTTCTTGACGATACTGTTGGCCAGAGTGTTTTCTCGGAGGTATGCCGTTTCCTCCGCCGTTGCATTCCAAAGCTGCTCCATTTATACCTCGCTTCGCTCTCATCGGCTTTCAAGAGCTTGTTGTGAAGAGCCACCCAAACCTCTATACTATGTTATATTTACTTTGTATTTAACACCGAATTCTATGTTTCGAACTAGGATAGACAAATAAAATCTCAATAGGGGGTGAGGAGATTTGGGCGTCTCTTAACAGCGAGGTCCTGAGAGATCAAGGAACAAGAACCATAAAGTCCCGTTAGTGCAACACGCTAGCAGTGGAAACTCCGAAGGACCTAGCACCAGTTTGGAACTAAAACCGCTCGATCTTGGGTCAAGAAAGTTATTTGTAAAGCCGTCCAAACTCCTAATGTCTAACTTATGTTATCGATTCTCGTAAACCAACGCTCCGCTTATTTAAGACAATATGCCTATTTAGATCAAAATTACGTTCATAGCAATCATCCTCCAATTAAATGCTTAACTGATAGGAATGAATGAAAAAATATTTTCGTGTAATCTTAATAAAATGCACAGCTACATTCGTTGTTACATCAAACATAAGTTATTATTTGATTAATCTCATTCGTGTACTGAAGAAATTGAATACACACAGTTTTTCTTAATTCCAGGTCAAAATGTTGTGCAAAGTAAAGGGAAAGCAGCCTGACGTATCACTTGTAATGATTGTTAAGGAAGGTATGCGCCCACGGTAATAGTGATTTCCAAATTTTCTGATCAAAATCATATAAGAATAGCTTGTGACTAGGAAGTAAATGAATATAGTACTGATTTTGTGAACATAAGTATGACTTCCGTGATAATTTACTGGGTAACACAATTCCTCTTCACTAAAAAGTTCTAAGGTCCTTAAAGTTTACATTACTAGCAGGCAACGCAACCGTGTCGTTTCTAAATTCGTAGCTGTTTTTTCTCGACAGCANTGTTGGGCACTGAGAAAACTGCCAATTTTTTGCAAGGCAAGTCATGTATAAGTGTACAAGTTAAATCAAAATTCGGCAATGAATTATTATTCATACAATTCTTTGTGTTAAAATAAATTTTACCTGTTTTTTTTTTTACCGGTTTTAATAATACATTATTGATAACTGCGTTTACTGCGCCAAATACTTATTTATTCCTTTCTTGAAACAATGTCTGTGATTGATTTATAGTAACATTTCATTTTCATGCGTTTTTCAGCCACAGCTCCTAATGGGTGGATAATTTTAAATCCATACACCTATGTTCCGGCACAGATTCNATCATGCGTTTTTCAGCCACAGCTCCTAATGGGTGGATAATTTTAAATCCATACACCTATGTTCCGGCACAGATTCAGTATTTGTTTTCCGTCAAAATGCTTGTTCAGAATCTTATCAGCTGGCTAGTTGCTGTAACGGATNCACAGATTCAGTATTTGTTTTCCGTCAAAATGCTTGTTCAGAATCTTATCAGCTGGCTAGTTGCTGTAACGGATGCCAATAAGTATGGTTGTCGGAATGCACCAAGTATCGACCGGAGTGAAGTATGCTTATAAACATAAGTGCATTCCTAGGTTCAGACACAGCCTAAATTACACTTGAATCGACAAATGTAACGTACTGATCATTTGTAAGAACAGTCACCTTTGCAGTAGATCACAACCCCAAACTCTAAAAGCTGAACCACATTGAAGACCTTTGTGCGTCTAACGTATATTTCTCGACTAGTGAACAATCATGTCCTGTCAATTTCCTTTCACATAGGAACGGAATGAAAACGCTACTATGACGTATGACTGTATCCATGATTTATATCATATTTGTAATTGTAAGTACTAACATTATTCGTATTTAATCATGTACACCTAAACTATAGTACATTAATAAATTGTAACTAAAAACATTGACCTTTATATATTTGTGATGATTCATTTTCGCAGAGGTAAATAAAACGAAACAATGGTTTATATCGCTGCAAATTCACAAAAACGGAATTCTACGACAGAAACGACACACATGCCACGGTCGCCACTAGTAAATCAAGAGTTGCGTATTCACAGCTGCAACGGAAGCTGATAACTCGCGTGAGACAGGCTCACCTTTAGCAGAACGTGCACGAACACGTGTGTGAGGCGAGGCCAGGGTGATGACCTACTTATGCCAGCTGTGGAACTGGCAACACCGCGCGGGTGGCGAGGTATTTCGACAGCTGCGTAACTCCCAGCCTAAACACTAGCGCTCCTCTGAATCATCCCAAGAACTAACATACAAAACTGGTCCGACTTTTCCCTATCCCTCGGCCGCTCTAGAGTGTAACTTTACTCAATGGTTTGACAGTGGCGCCTCATCTTCAACGTGACGTCGAGCCAAACAAACANCGCTCTAGAGTGTAACTTTACTCAATGGTTTGACAGTGGCGCCTCATCTTCAACGTGACGTCGAGCCAAACAAACAGCTCGGTGCAAAATAGATCTTGGCGCCTCTCCGCGTACTCAGTTCCTTTCAAACATTCAAAACTGTTTACTCTCGTCACCCCGAGACCGAGAGCTCTGGCACGAGCACAGTAACGTTTCCTTTCGTCCCCGAGTTGCGTGGAAGTGGTTTACAACCGAGGTTTCACACGGTCGTTTGAAGCGGCGTGGCGGGGGTTTCTTCAGTTCTCCGTAAANTGGAAGTGGTTTACAACCGAGGTTTCACACGGTCGTTTGAAGCGGCGTGGCGGGGGTTTCTTCAGTTCTCCGTAAAGAAGGATGTGATTGCGGAAGGAAGCGAGTAATGCCTTTCAGGAAGGGCAATACTTATCAGTTCCGAAGAAGGATGAAATAGCCGTGGCTTTACTGTGTTTTTCGCTTCGGCTCTTTATTCCCTCCTTCCCTTCCGAATGGAATTTATGGTTCTCCTTTTGTTCCCCTGACGTCAAACCGCCATAAAGACGGCTCCGGCTAGTTCGCAATCCGCCGACCGTCGTTCTGAAGCACAAAGGGGCGGGGGTGGGACGCCGATAAGTGGCGTATCTGCGGATAGCAAGTCACGACCGCACCGAGCCGCTACAAATGAAGCTCTGCCCGTGAAAGGGCGAGCTCAGCACTTTATCGTTCACCACTCGATCTCACATGTCACATCATTTCAATGGGGAAAAAGGCTTACACAAGTACTCGTGAATGCAGATACANAAGTGCCTCCGCTGCACAACTCGCCAGAAATAACACGGCGGTTGGCGCCGGCTCAAATGGCTTCCCGCCTCTGCACTGACAACCTACTCTCTGCACCTCTAGACGCTGACTTGCTCTCGCACGAAGATGGCTTCTCTAATTCCAGACACGACTGCTACGTAAACGTTACTTACTTTACAGCAGTCTGCTTCACACAGGCCGTGGTACACTAAACGTACGTCTCACACCTACTTGCCTTGCCATTCATGTATGCATTTAGATTCATGTTTCAGAAAAATGTTCTCTGCGGACAGATCCACTACATATTTATTCATGAACTGCAAGAATTTCTTCAACGTGTTTACTTCAATTAAAAGACAGTTAAATGTATTTTAAGTGCGTCGTATAAGGTATTATAATGTTTTTAAACTGAATGTCTTTTACAAGTGAAAGTTAAGAAATCCACGATTACTCGAGCATAATAATAACAAAATTTACGGTAATATTAATATAAAAAAATTGAACATTCGTACAATATTTTATGGTCTTTGGTACTTCATACATTTCATATTTCTGTTGAATAGTTCGCACATTGGCACGTGTTGATGCCCCAGCATTGAAATCTGTGCCAATTTGAGAAAGGGTTCCACCTCTGTCACGTTTAATGATTCTCGTCAGTCGTCGTTTGTCCCGTTCGTTCACGATATTTTTCCGGCCACAGCGATGTCGAAGATAATATGTTTTACCGGATTCTTGATATTCACGGAACACTCGTGAAATGGTGGAACGCTAAAATCCAAATTGTATCACTAGCTCGGAGATGCTATGTCCGATCTGTCGTGCGCCGACTATAACACCAAGTTCAAACTCACTTAAATCTTGATAGCCTGCCATTGTAGCAGCAGTAACCGATCTATCAACTTTGCCAGACGCTTGTTGTCTTATATAGGCGCTGTCGACCACTTCGCATCAATCTGATTGGTTCCATACCTCTGTTATTTGCATACGCACGCCTATACAAGTATTTTGGGCTCTCCAGTGTATATGGCTGTAAAAATGTGATTTTAGAGACACGCATTTTAACCTAATTTTGTTGGTGTGGTATTTATATGCGGTTTTTTGAGTTAAATAAAGAGAAATGATATTTAACTTCTGTGTGTTTTCAGTAATTTCTTTTTTCTCCTTGTAAAAAAGTAAGAAATTATTCGTTCTTTGGTAAACATATTGATTGCGTTGGCTTTTCTCTTGAAAAAATGGACAAGTAGGTGCAATATTTTTTTCTCTTTCTTTTGGATATGTTTATTGCGCATGTTGTCCCTTAGAGAAGGGAGTAGTAGGTGCTATACTACATAAAGGTTCCTGATGTTATATAAAGATAATTATACTTGACTTATTTACCAACATATGAAAAATATACACTCTAAAATTTACTACACATTATTAGTTTTTTTTTCTTTTACTATTACTAACAATAACCAGAGTGAAATATTTAGCAAGTTAACATTTAAAAGAGGGCATTTAATTTTAAAAAATTGTGCATGTCACAAACACGGTGTGGTATGAATGGCACTGCTCCTGACCTACATTAACTACCTCTCGAGTGTGACGACGTAAGGGGAGTGTGCTGACGGAGATGTGATCACGTNTCTCAATTCACATTGCTGGATTGCATCATTGATGTTTAATATTTGATACTATATATATACGGTTAAATTATGTGATGTTATCACGTGACCTCTTTCGTCATTAGAAATCAGTGCATCACCACAGATCTGTTGAAGTGCATTTTGGACCCCGCGTACCATTGTGGTTTAAAGTATTGATCCAATATTATTGCGTGCGTCTGTACACGTATACATATATAATTATTTGTAAATTATTGAATTTCATCAGTTCACCGATTTTTATTTATTACCTTTGTAATGAAAGTTGTACTTAAAATTCTGGGTAAAATATGTATGTCTTGATTAGTATANATTTATTACCTTTGTAATGAAAGTTGTACTTAAAATTCTGGGTAAAATATGTATGTCTTGATTAGTATAAGTGTTCGAAAATGTGCAGTGAATGTTTTCACTGAGCCAGAAAAATAAAAGTGTTAAAAATGGACGTACAAAAACCTTTTAAAAGAAAAATAAGTACATATAAACATAACAAATACAGTACCAAATNATGTTAAAAATGGACGTACAAAAACCTTTTAAAAGAAAAATAAGTACATATAAACATAACAAATACAGTACCAAATAAACATGATAAATTATATCGTGTAAATTTCAATTGTATAACTTATTACGTTAGATGTGGCCACTTTTAGTGTATCGGCTAAAACGTTCGCCACCAACCAAAGAGATCCAGGTTCGATTCCCAACGGGGTCACTCCCAGATTTTCGCTCGTGGTAAACGTTCTTGACGATACTGTTGGCCAGAGTGTTTTCTCGGAGGTATGCCGTTTCCTCCGCCGTTGCATTCCAAAGCTGCTCCATTTATACCTCGCTTCGCTCTCATCGGCTTTCAAGAGCTTGTTGTGAAGAGCCACCCAAACCTCTATACTATGTTATATTTACTTTGTATTTAACACNCATCGGCTTTCAAGAGCTTGTTGTGAAGAGCCACCCAAACCTCTATACTATGTTATATTTACTTTGTATTTAACACAGAATTCTATGTTTCGAACTAGGATAGACAAATAAAATCTCAATAGGGGGTGAGGAGATTTGGGCGTCTCTTAACAGCGAGGTCCTGAGAGATCAAGGAACAAGAACCATAAAGTTCCGTTAGTGCAACACGCTAGCAGTGGAAACTCCGAAGGACCTAGCACCAGTTTGGAACTAAAACCGCTTGATCTTNTCCGTTAGTGCAACACGCTAGCAGTGGAAACTCCGAAGGACCTAGCACCAGTTTGGAACTAAAACCGCTTGATCTTGGGTCAAGAAAGTTATTTGTAAAGCCGTCCAAACTCCTAATGTCTAACTTATGTTATCGATTCTCGTAAACCAACGCTCCGCTTATTTAAGACAATATGCCTATTTAGATCAAAATTACGTTCATAGCAATCATCCTCNCTCGTAAACCAACGCTCCGCTTATTTAAGACAATATGCCTATTTAGATCAAAATTACGTTCATAGCAATCATCCTCTAATTAAATGCTTAACTGATAGGAATGAATGAAAAAATATTTTCGTGTAATCTTAATAAAATGCAAAGCTACATTCGTTGTTATATCAAACATAAGTTATTATTTGATTAATCTCATTCGTGTACTGAAGAAATTGAATACACACAGTTTTTCTTAATTCCAGGTCAAAATGTTGTGCAAAGTAAAGGGAAAGCAGCCTGACGTATCACTTGTAATGATTGTTAAGGAAGGTATGCGCCCACGGTAATAGTGATTTCCAAATTTTCTGATCAAAATCATGTAAGAATAGCTTGTGACTAGGAAGTAAATGAATATAGTAGTGATTTTGTGAACATAAGTATGACTTCCGTGATAATTTACTGGGTAACACAATTCATCTTCACTAAAAAGTTCTAAGGTACCTTAAAGTTTACATTACTAGCAGGCAACGCAACCGTGTCGTTTCTAAATTCGTAGCTGTTTTTTCTCGACAGCANACCTTAAAGTTTACATTACTAGCAGGCAACGCAACCGTGTCGTTTCTAAATTCGTAGCTGTTTTTTCTCGACAGCATTTCTCTAAATTAAATTAGCTTTATTTAAACGTAATAGCTCAAGCAAGCTATAAATATGTATCTTATCACACGTTTACAAAGTTCCGTACGATAGAAACATGGCAATCTCATGAAACATATCTCGATTTATGTCAACTCTACGCAGAAATATTCTCTTCAATCTCAAGTTTTTTCGAGTATATTTACAAGCATATTTGAACATCTGAATTTCCAAGGATGCGGAGCGCCGAAACAATTTCAGCGTAGGACGTAAGTTACAAAATCCTTTCTCATAGTGCGTGGAGATGGATTCCGCAGCGTTTTAGCCTAAGGTTGAGAATAAGCCGGTATACGTGGGTCATGACGTCAGAGCGGGCACCTTAGTAGAGAGCTTCAGCGGGGAATGCCGTTCGTTATTTCATGTTCGCCGACAAAAGAGCATCAAAGCAGGGTAGTAAAGTGAGAAGTGCAACGCTGGTCAGGTCGTGTAATGCAGGCCGTGTACCGGAATAACAGCTGCGGGGTCACCACCCACGCGATGTAAGTGCCTCCGCTGCACAACTCGCCAGAAATAACACGGCGGTTGGCGCCGGCTCAAATGGCTTCCCGCCTCTGCACNAAGTGCCTCCGCTGCACAACTCGCCAGAAATAACACGGCGGTTGGCGCCGGCTCAAATGGCTTCCCGCCTCTGCACCGAAAACCTACTCTCTGCACCTCTAGACGCTGACTTGCTCTCGCACGAAGATGGCTTCTCTAATTCCAGACACGACTGCTACGTAAACGTTACTTACTTTACAGCAGTCTGCTTCACACAGGGCGTGGTACACTAAACGTACGTCTCACACCTACTTGCCTTGCCATTCATGTTTCAGAAAAATTTTCTCTGCGGACAGATCCACTACATATTTATTCATGAACTGCAAGAATTTCTTCAACGTGTTTACTTCAATTAAAATACAGTTAAATGTATTTTAAGTGGGTCGTATAAGGTATTATAATGTTTTTAAACTGAATGTCTTTTACAAGTGAAAGTTAAGAAATCCACGATTACTCGAGCATAATAATAACAAAATTTACGGTAATATCAATATAAAAAAATTGAACATTCGTACAATATTTTATGGTCTTTGGTACTTCATACATTTCATATTTGTGTTGAATAGTTCGCACGTTGGCACGTGTTGATGCCCCAGCATTGAAATCTGCGCCAATTCGAGAAAGGGTTCCACCTCTGTCACGTTTAATGATTCTCGTCAGTCGTCGTTTGTCCCGTTCGTTCACGATATTTTTCCGGCCACAGCGATGTCGAAGATAATATGTTTTACCGGATTCTTGATATTCACGGAACACTCGTGAAATGGTGGAACGCTAAAATCCAAATTGTATCACTAGCTCGGAGATGCTATGTCCGATCTGTCGTGCGCCGACTATAACACCAAGTTCAAACTCACTTAAATCTTGATAGCCTGCCATTGTAGCAGCAGTAACCGATCTATCAACTTTGCCAGACGCTTGTTGTCTTATATAGGCGCTGTCGACCACTTCGCATCAATCTGATTGGTTCCATACCTCTGTTATTTGCATACGCACGCCTATACAAGTATTTTGGGCTCTCCAGTGTATATGGCTGTAAAAATGTGATTTTAGAGACACGCATTTTAACCTAATTTTGTTGGTGTGGTATTTATATGTGCTTTTTGAGTTAAATAAAGAGAAATGATATTTAACTTCTGTGTGTTTTCAGTAATTTCTTTTTTCTCCTTGTAAAAAAGTAAGAAATTATTCGTTCTTTGGTAAACATATTGATTGCGTTGACTTTTCTCTTGAAAAAATGGACAAGTAGGTGCAATATTTTTTTCTCTTTCTTTTGGATATGTTTATTGCGCTTGTTGTCCCTTAGAGAAGGGAGTAGTAGGTGCTATACTACATAAAGGTTCCTGATGTTATATAAAGATAATTATACTTGACTTATTTACCAACATATGAAAAATATACACTCTAAAATTTACTACACATTATTAGTTTTTTTTCTTTTACTATTACTAACAATAACCAGAGTGAAATATTTAGCAAGTTAACATTTAAAAGAGGGCATTTAATTTTAAAAAATTGTGCCTGGCACAAACACGGTGTGGTATGCTCCTGACCTACATTAACTACCTCTCGAGTGTGACGACGTAAGGGGAGTGTGCTGACGGAGATGTGATCACGTGACGGCCTTCATTCTGACACGTCGCTCAAGGACGCCGCCTCTCTCTCCTCTGTATCGCTTGCATGTGGCAGCAATCAAAACACTCACGCCATTTTAAAATGATTTCAATACGAATGAAAATATTACACAAATACTTGTATCAGGCATTTATTTTACATCATTGTATACATCACATTTTAAAAAAACTTGTTAGAGAATATAATTCAATGTATAAATACATCATATTTACACATCAAATAGGAGATATTTAGCAATATATATATATATTATATAATATATATAATATATAAAATTCTCCCGTCACAGTGTTAGTCACTGAACTCCTCCGAAACGGCTGGACCGATTTTTATGAAATTTTTTATGTATACTCGGTAGGTCTGAGAATAGATTTATATCTATTTTTTACACCCCTAAGTAATAAGGGTGGCCACCCCCAAACAATTTTTTTTTATTGTTTGAACAAAATTTTTATTTTTTATTTTTTTATGATGTGGCATCAAAAAATACATACCCTCCTAAATTTTCACCCTTCTACCATTAACCCTTATTTTTCCACCAACCCATATCTACCACCAACCCACATCCTCACACACTTACAATAAGTTATAGTTATTTTTTTCTAATACTATAATCACTAGAAATACTTTTTATGGCAAAACAACGTTTTCCGGGTCAGCTAGTATATATATATATATATATATATATATATATATATATAATTTACAAAACATGTGGGAGAAACTATTTTACATGATAAATGCATTTACTGAAAAAATGCAAATGATTGGTAAACAACAAAAATAATATGAGTTAGTTCAACTCATCGACATTTATATGTACATGATAATGTTTTGACACATATTACTAAATCACACTTTTTTCCATCACGTACGCCAATATTTTTTACACTGTAGGACGTGTGTGTTTCTTCAAATAAAAATTACGAGAAGAATGAGAGGTTTTCATCACCTGGGTTTTTCTATAGATAGAGCAAAGCTCATTTGCACAAGCACACACAAGTACCTCTGGCCATGGGTCCGGTGGCGTTGTAACGTCATAACTGTGCCAATTGCCATTACATCGTTCAGAGCACAATTAAAAAGTTTATAATTTTTTACTTCAAGATTAAATTCGCAATTTTCCCAATCGTGCTTGCTTTAATGTCGCTAGCCTGCAATTTATTTTTTCCATTTTTAGATGTTTTTGGGAAATTTTGTTTGTGGACGGCACAAATTAACTGCACACTCGTCACTGTCACAATCTTGCACTGGTAATTCAAGAGTCTTACCATCGAAGACGCTACTTTCAAGAAGAAAATTAACATTTTCGTCACACCGCTCCACAGTGACGGTAACAGCCGGCTGGTGCGTGTAGGCTACGGCGTGCAGTAGAGGACATGTACTTGGTGGAAGGTCTCGGCCTCGAGCCTAGGTGCACTTCGCATGCAAAAGGCGTGCAGTAGGAGGCCCAGTCCGGGAATCCTTGACTTTTTACATCATGATTACGACCATCACATTTCTCCTGTCATTTGCACACATAATTATTTTTACTTCTCCGAAAAAGTTCGTATACAACAGTTTCTAACATTCTTGTCTTGCTTACGTGGACATCACCATTTTGTTTTGCCAACTCTTCCAGCGAACAAGGAAGCGTAGAGTCAGGTTATAAATTGCAAACGTAACAGTTTTTATATTGACAAGTTAATGTGTCCCGCACATAACAGCCTTTGAAATCATCGTAGCAACATTTCCAGTGAATAAAACCATAACAAAATTGAATTGGCAGAACGCCTTGAGCAACTCGAAAACATGCGCATCTGTGCCCACAAGTCAGTTCACTGTACTTGCTCACGTCTTCTGACCTGAATTGAGAAAATTCGGCGACGGGCACTTACATTCCATCATCGATATCACTGTATTCGAAGTCGGAGCTGATGGGGCTCTCGGCGAAACTGGGGGAGAATAAGCTGTAGGACGTTCTGGCGTACGGGGGCTGGTACGAGTTGCCTGATGGTTGCGGGTTCGTGCTAGTATACGGCATTCACGAAGTTACTCCTCGTGCTAATATCGTGCGGATGAGCCGAAGAATATTATCTCAATTTTATTCTGCGAAGCTGTTGCTGTTATTTTCTTCATAACTTGACAACATGGCTGTCGTAAATTTAACAGGGGTTTTGAAACCCTAAATGTCTCAAAATGGTTACTGGGCTTTCCTCCTGAAACAGCGAAAAAAGGATGACAGCGAGAAAATTACTGTTTTACCAAGTGGAGCTCGAGGTGCGGCTTATAAAGGAGAAAAGGGGGGGTGGGGGAATAATTCGTGCTTGCGACTAAAGAAGGCCGCCAATTGGTCGGAACGAAGGTTTCCGAAAACGCACTAGAAATTAGCCAATGAGAGATATTGCCACGTGACGTGGTTAGCCAATGAGAATCAGGGGTGAGTATGGTGCAAACATGACTAATTGGTGGGGGCATTTGGGCAATTAAATATATTGTTGGATCGAACGAACGTTAGTAATTAGCCAATGAGAATCATTGGAGGGAATGGCGAGGGTGGGGCAATTAGCCAATGAGAGATATTGTCACGTGATGTGGTTAGCCAATGATAATCAGGGGTGGGTATGGGGCAAACATGACTAAGTTGTGGGGGGCTTTTGGGCAATTAAATATATTGTTGGATCGAACGAACATGAGTAATTAGCCAATGAGAATCATTGGAGGGAATGGCGAGGGTGGGGCAGTTTGCCAATGAGAGATATTGTCACGTAAGGTGGTTAGCCAATGAGAATCAGGGGTGGGTATGGGGCAAACATGACCTATTGGTGGGGGGCATTTGGGCAATTAAATAGATTGTTAGATCAAACGAACGTGAGTAATTAGCCAATGAGAATCATTGGAGGGTATGGCGAGGGTGGGACAATTAGCCAATGAGAAACATTGGAGGGGTTGGAAGGGGTGGGGCAATCAGCCAATGAGAATCAGGGGGGTTGAAAGAGATGAGAAACGTTGGTGGTGTTGGTGAGGGTATAGTGGAGGGGGTGGTGGGGATTGTGCTTGGGGGATCTCCGGAAATGTAAGTTTTTATAAATAAATTTTAAATAATAAATTGTTAATGTTATGAAATAGTTTTTAAATTTATTTATAATTTATAAATAATTTTAATAATTTAGTAAATAATAATTAACAGGGGTCGAAGGTCAAATGTCACCGACATCCAATATGGCGGACAAGAAAGCCGCCGGGGGACCAGAATGACAGAGCATGAACAGCTCCAATCTCGTATCTTACGTCCCGATGTACCGAAACATACTTAATAATTCCACTACACATGATAAGGATCCTCCAAAAACAATTATTATAAATATAATATAAAGCGAATACATGACAAACGTGTATTTTCGATGTAACGACACTATCTTAATTTAAATTATTTCGCAAATTTGTTGTAACGGCATCATGAAGATCCAAATTTTCAACATTTATGAATGGGTACTTTTATTAATTAATATTTTATATTTTAAATATACCGAAGAATACAGCACGCTCACCAAAATAAAACAGGGGAAAAAAACTATAAACCCGATAACTATGTGTTACAGTTACAATGTAANAATAAAACAGGGGAAAAAAACTATAAACCCGATAACTATGTGTTACAGTTACAATGTAATTTTTTACTTTACTATAAATAGGTCACCTTGTATGGACTAGAATTAATAGTAAAACCATATTAATTTATCTTACAATTTTAAATCTCTTCTTAATATTGAAATTTATCCCCACAAAATGTAGATGTGTGGTAACCGCAGGCTTAGGCNCCTAGGACGCCAAGAGAATGTTTCCCTCTTTCGTAAGCCAGTGACCCGGATACTTCGTGCGAGTGGCTTTAGCCTCTCGTCGAAGGGAAGTTCAACTCACGAACCTGCGGAAATTAGCGGGGCTTTGGAACAACAAAGAGGTGGCCGGCCCTTTGAATGTCGGAGCTTTGCCCTCGGCGTCCTTCATCCACAACCACCGCCCTCCTCAGACCCTCTGCCCTTCTCTCGGTCGTTCCCCGCACGGCTTTGCCTTCCCACTGATCGTGCTGGCCGATCCCACTTTCCTCGATAACAATACCAGTAATTATAGTATTTGCTGCCTTTTAGGAACTGGGGGATAACCAGAGAGGAAATGGACAGTTTCTTGTTAATGAAATGCATCAGTATTTGTGCACGTGCCGTTTGGTATATTTATTCACTCCGTGTTTTTGACCCTTTCATACCCGTGTATACACTATTTGCGGTTTCTTTAAATTTTTTAAATCAAACCTTTAAAATATTACATCATATTTGACGTGTTTGGTTGTTTTCTTAATATTCCATGTATTATCTGGATTTTGTTCTTACGTTTACATCAAAGTACCTTATGTTTGGTTTTAATTTAATTTTAACTTAAATATTGTATACATATATTAAAATGTTTAATTTATAAATAATATGAATAAAATTAACAAAATATAGGTGTGTTGGTAATGCCAAGTAAGAATTAGTTCTCATGAAGTATACTATTAAAATGAGTGTGCACGAATGTGGTGCGTTGTTCCTCTGTACTCTAATTTTCTAGACTCGGCGAAGATTTTTTTTTTTTTGCTTGAAGCAGAGGAGTAGCCTGAAATTATAACTTTTTAAATGTTGGACGTAACCTGGAGTGGGTTACAGACAGCTCTCTACACTATGCGTAAGAAGGTTGTTATTTTCCAGTACTGTACGCTGTGATGCCAGTTACTTAGGTTCTTCCCTGTGGGTAGGTGATACGTAGACCACACCCCCTGCCCTACGTTATAACTGGTTCATATCACAACCACCAAGAACACAGCCTACAGCTTATTGCTTGTGATAACTAAACGCGTTCCTTGTCACATTTAATACAGCACGCACCAAAGAATTTCTTAATTTGAAACAACTGAAATCCTAAATTGATGCAGGCCTGAAAGGTTTAAGAATACATTACCATTAGGCCATGTGACTTTCAAGGCCAATTGAACGAAATATAAAGAGGTCTTCAGTTTAAGTGACTTTCAGGACAATTAACTTTATTGACGAATGACGCACTCCTTACAATTCGCATGTAATAGGGAAGGAAACCATGATGGTAACGATCGCTCGCAATGCAGAATACTTGGACGGAACACAGTATCTAGAGTATGACTCATACAAGCTTCTGTAATACCATCATGTTTTAACAAGTAACCTCAACCCGTGCAGGAAGTGAAATATTTCTTAAAAAAAAATAATGCCCACTTATTTGGTTTATCGGAGTAAACAGTTGAATAAATCCGGGCTCTAACCCGAACATGGCGAGTTTGCTGGAAAGGGAGATAGCTCAGTTTGCAACAGCTCTGTGTTTCCACGGAAATTAAAAACATGTTGCTTCATATACGTGTCTTATTCTGTACTGTTTAGCAGTCTTTTGAAAAGTGCAGCTACTTTCGTATCTGAGCAAATTGGACGCTCGTTAAATAATTTCTTTGAAAAAACATGCATTTCACACATTCTACAACGCATTTCAAGCATCACATAGACGGCTCCTTTATGTCGTTCGCTAACAACCAATTCTATAAATTACTTACTTTTAAAATTATCTTTATCATGCGGATATAAATAGCAATATAATTTATATATATTTTTTATATGGTTCGAAAATTTTCGAATCTGTCTTGTCATGTTTATAAGTGTTCTCGTATTCGTGTTATAAATATTAAAATAACAGAAGCCTAGAATTAAATTTAACAAAGGAGCTGAAAGTTATTTTTCAAAACTAATCAATCACGTTGTAAAAATAAGAAAATATTAATTGTTATATAATACTAGTCCTTTCAACAACAGCGTCGCCACACAACTTTCTGGGCGATGACTGGCTTACTCTCTCGCCGCGGGGACTAAGGGATGAAGCAAGTCCATACTTTCTCCTCGCCCCCTCGTTCAAGGGAAGGGTTAGACGAAAGCAAGAACATTTATCACTTTAATCACCCACCCAGTCTCATCTTCCTTATTTTGGCTCTTCTCCAAGCGACACATTACAATTTCAAGCATTTCAGCATTTATTTCAGACTCAAAATTATTGTTCGATTTCACTGATAATTTAATAAATTTTAACAATGTAGGTAATATATTTTTTCTATTTTTAAATTACGACTAACATATTCACCATCTTCATCTATTTGTTTATATTCAAACATTTTTGCAAACATTCGCGGGCCATTTAGCTTCATTTATAACAACAAACAGACGTTTTATTTCATCAGCATATTGAAACTATGTAATTGAGAGTGAAATCAATGAAGTGTAGACACTATCTAAGTGCATTCCGAGATTAAATCACTGAAGATTAAACTGTAGGTGCATTAGAATTTACGTTAGCTCCTGCTTCGTTAAGTGGGTTGCATTCTGCTTCGCGGCAGGGGTTCACTGTTTGGGTACCTGTCATCGAATCTGAGCACATTTCAAGTGGTTTGTACGTCTTACCTACTTCCATAGTGTAGAACTGAGTGGCAAACAACCTGCCCGTCATCCCTTATAGAGCTACAGTTGTAAAATACTGGATATGCTCCGTATATTGGGCTCTTAAATATGTATTTTTGTCCTAAAGCAAGTTTTCACCGTATACTGAAGTTCTGTCTATAAAGAACCCATGACCGATCCCTACAGATGATACGCATGGAATTCTTTAATCATATTATCCATCATATTTAACACCTTCATTTTTAATAATGTTGTTACAATTTTAAGCGAGATAAATGTTTTTAAAATCTCCTTATTTTATTTATTTCACCCCCGTCTATCTTATCTATGATTTCGGCTTTCCCTGCTCTTAGTTTTGGAAATGCTGCTCGTGAATGTTGCAGAAAACGTGTTCTTACACGTGAATTCACTTCTCTCAGTTTAACCAGTTCAATCGAGCGTAAAATCATGCATGTAATTTCTGAACGAATAAAAGTGTAATACCTACGTCCGAAAAATGTAGGTGCGGCCTAAGTCAGCGTACCGTAAATTTCACCCCCCTATCACGGATGTAATAAAACCTCCATTATCGCGCAAGTTGCACATATTGCCTTGTTTTTGCTATTTTATTTTTAAATGAAGTAGTTTGGCGTCTTTCACCATGACGGTTTTTTTTGTTAAGTTTAACTTGCAGTCCTGGAAAAAAAACCATGAATTAATAATATTTTATAATCGTCACACATGCCCTCTAATGGTATTCATAAGCGTACGGTACTTAGCATTGAGTTTAGTAAAGACGCTTTATTCAGTAAAAAAAAAAAAGGAAATGTAAGCATTTAAGGGCGAAATAAAAATAGCTGCCACGGAAAGAAGTATTTCAATTTGGGTACCACTTTTGATTAAATTACTTGTTAATACACATTTAGACAACTCCAATTTCGCGACGGATTATGTAGTCCTATTTATATTTTTTTAATTTTTACTCTGGTTCAAAGAACAAAGGTTATTTACTTCATAGGTTCTAACATAATACAAAACAGAATATTCTTAAAAGGATTAAATTTATTGTATAAACATTTCAATTACTCTCTTTGGTTAATTATTTGTGTTGTGCATGACATCAGCTCTAGAAACACACAACATACATACAAAAAAGAGAATATCTAGGACACAAACAACACCAGCGCTATTTGGCGGCCACAGTTTTAATTTGCCAAACGGTTAGCATTGAGCTTCTCATCCTGAATAAAATAAATCTGAAGTTAGAAAGAGGCTGGATTCCAAAGAAGGCTCCAGCCAAACTTGCAACACGCAGAACCCATTAGTAAGTAGTCAACGAACTTGTCATAAAAGTAAGATTTATTTTGCAGATAAGAAAAGAATGCACATGTTTTTCGTATTGTAAAATGATTTGCTGAAACACATTTATTTAAATGTTTAAAAATTAATTAATAAATAAAATATTTTAATCGAAGTTGAAGCATTTTTCCATTTTTGATTCTCCAGAAAGCATATGCTTAAAAAAACTCTTCGAGCAAGACCATTCTAATAATTACTCCTATTGTAAGAAATTTTTTTTTGCAAAATAACTACAATTAATTTTAATAACTGATATTATGCATGTCCTTGTCAGGAAAGAAAGTTGTCATGTATACATTTTTAAAGCTTAAATAAATGCGCATTATCAATTAATAAAATATTTCTGTGCATCGTAGGTAAAGGCCGCTATGTCACAAACGTGCAACTTTACAGGAGCGCTGTCCACCTCTATACCACGATGGCTCATAGTGGCCTCTCCTTCTGGCTAAATCGCTTATTATTCCCTTTAGTATATAGTGATTTGCCCCTTGGCTAAGAGCGTGAATATATAACACAACAATTTTGAAACGTCGGTTTTTTTAAATGTAAGTAGTACCTTTTACCTCCGATACATAATATTGTAAACATTATTGCTTATTCTATATCATACAACAATATAATGATTAAGATTGCCCTTCTCGGCAAAGGCATCCTTGGCAAATGTGATTTCTGAAGCAAGTGGAATGGAAATACGTTGACATTTTATATTTTAAATATACTACAAGTTTTTCATTATTTTATTTAACACCTTTATGACTCTTATTTGTAGCAAAATATTTTACGGTGTTGCGAAACACATTTATTATTATATTTAATAAAATAAGTCGTACTTTTGTTACCATTTTGGGAATGGGTGCATTGCTCTTTAACGAACTCTGCACGTCGTACAGTTAGGTTAAGTGATCAGTTCGAAGTCTCTCTAGTTCTGCATTAAGGCTCAGTTTCACCCGCCACGTTGAACCACTGCTTTCTAGCTCATTTCAGTAGTTTACAGGAACTTACTTTGAAACCACAAATATAGCTATCTGGCAATATGCATTACGCTGTAGTTCAAACATAAATTCTAAACTTTTGTCAAATATGTATAAAGTAATAAGTGCAGCGTCATTTTTAGCCAATTTTTTTTTTCAATATATGCATATAAAATCACCCGAATATCTGGATGTATGCCCCTCTCCCTTATTACTTTTATATCCCTAAACTGATAGTAATAATATTTTGTATGAATATGCTGATGCCACTAACGACCATCAGGACGCAACCTCTTATAAAAGCAAACTCTGTAAGTGCAAATTTGTAAGTGTAAGTGCGCGAAGTATGCCTCCGCCCATGTGCTCTATGGACGCCATGCAAGGTAGCGGCATCTCGCTTGCACGTCTGTAGCCCGTCACGGACCGGTCAGCGGCTCAGTGGCAATAGAACGGCCCGGCAATCGTGAATTAGCTCCCCCCCCCCCTTTCTCATTGTCATGTTTGTCCGCACCCTCAAGGGGAAGTACCCGTGCCATCTTGGATTTACATATTCTCCACCATAACTAAATTTTCGGAGTGAATATTTAAAAACTAAGCTAGTCAATGCGTAGGGAACATGGTAACAGTAATTTGAAATACAACTTAGTTATTTTACAATATTAGTTTAACATTTTTAACCGTAATCAATTATTACCTAATTATTTAGTAATGTCAATCCCACATGAATAAATACTGGTTTCATTGAAACCGTACACAAGTAAATTCGCTAAGTAGTGCTCTATATCGTGTCTCAGATTTGATTTTTTGTGTCTGGTGATAAATTTTCATTAAGAAAATTTGTAAGAAAAGTCGAATTTGGAATGGATACTACCCCATTAACCCGTGTGACTTCAACAGACACACTACGTTCGTCGTTCACGGCAAGGGGTAATGTAAAGTGCGATAATTACCAACACATTAATTTAATGACTTACACCAATATGGTGCTTGTTATGTAGTTCTAATGCAGCACTGTTTGTAACAATATATAAGATATATAAACACATGCTGTATATTTAAAATATCTGTTGTTACGCACCTAACAATGTGTGAGGCGTGACGTAACAACAATGTAACGCAATACAATGACAGACTGTGTTTGTGAGAGAGGAAGGGGATTTGTACACCCCTGTGTATATGAGGGTGGCGTTGCGACAGCTAGAGTACGAGCAGTGGGTTTCTGCGTAGTGTGTCTAAGCTAGCATCGTAGTCCCGATCGTCCAAACTGAGTCGGAGTTATTGCCCCTTTAACTCCTCAGTAACTAAAAACAGTTCGAAAGCTAGCAATTAAATTGACTATAGTGACGCATGAAGGGGGTGTTACTAGTTACTTCTCCCGGCGCTGCGTCCAGGCTGTAACGAGCAGCAGCACACACACACACACACACACACACATATGCGCGCACACACGCACACACACATACACACACACTCACACACTCACACACTCTTCACACTCTTCACACTCACACACTCACACACTCTCACTCTCACTCACACTCGCACTAACACTCTCTCACTATCACTCTCTCACTCACACTCACACACTTGATCCTATCAATCTGAAATAACGTGTGCCCTTTGTACACCAGGGGGTTGGGGGGCAACCCATCACGCAAGCTGCGACGTAGAAATTACAGGGAGTGGTTGAAAGAACGATTTTAAAAAATCATGTATTTAAAGGGATTCTTCTGTTTGGGGAGAAGAGCGAGGACTGACTTGGATGGAAGTACTCGGCTGCATAAATTACTATCTTAGATTTCTGAGATGTTGCTGAGGGGCCGCGTTGGAGTAGCGGCTAGAGCGAAGGCAGTCCAGGTTCGATCCCCTGTGGGGTCACTCCCGGATGTTCACATGTGGGAATCTTGCTGGACGACGCCGCTGGGCAGCGGGTTTTCTCGGAGATCTCACGTTTTCTCCCGCCCTTACATTCTGGATTCTCGGGCTGCTCAATATCAGCCTCTTTTCATCTTCACCGGTTCTCCGGGTGTTGACGTCAAGAATCGCCCAAACCTCTCTCAGACGTTGCTCAAATGCTCTGCTCAATGACAAATTTTTATTTTTGTCTATATTATTGCAACCTGCAAATATTTTCAGTCTAACATGTACTTAACGAAAGATCTAACAACAGCTTAGCAGTTCACAGTTACGCCTCCCTTAAACCGCTCTGTCTGGAGATGTGTTTCGGATTTTTACAAGTGCATGGGATGCTCTTGTAAATGAAGTGTTGGCCGCCATCATGAGAGTAGTAGTTGGTTATACAGTAGTTGGTTCATGTTATCATTGTTCTTCCCCAATACCATCTCAAGGCCGGAATATATTTCACTACATGCCTCCCCCTCCCCCTTTTGCACGACCTTGATTGACGTGGCCCTACTTCGTCCCTTTTACTCCTTATCGCCACCTCCCCCCCCAACACCAAATACTGCGAACATGTTGGTAAATTGTTGAGGTATTAATGCGAGAGTTTGAGACCATGTATTTTATCTGCAATGTATGCAAGTTCTATGCTGCATGGGCGTTTTATCACTCGAAATTATAATGTACTGTCACATTTTTCAATTAATGCAACACTGAACTCCGTAGTGCCCTGACCTTTAAGGTGGGGTGTTACTATACATGTTATAATTACTGATTTGTTGCTTATTTTAGTGGTTTACTAACGCCTATTAAAAAAAATGCAATTACAGCTTTTTTGGCAACATATATTACCTTGCAGTACACTCATAAATTCAAAACATCTGGCATGTAATTATGACAGTATTAGTGCAGCATTATTTTCAGTTCGTAAGTAGATGCTTGACGCTTCAGAGTCAACAGGTAATACATACACTGAGGCGACAAAAGTCATGGGATACCTCCTAATAACGTTTTGGACCTCCTTTTGCCCGGTAAAGTGCAGCAACTCGACGTGACATTGACTCAACAAGTCGTTGAAAGTCCCCGGCAGAAATATTGAGCCATGCTGCCTCTATAGACGTCCATAATTGCGAAAGAGCTGCCGGTGCAGGATTCTGTCCACGAACTGACCTCTCGACGATGTCCCATAAATGTTCGATGGGATTCATGTCGGGCGATCTTGGTGGCCAAATCATTCGCTGGAATTGTCCAGAATGTTCTTCAAACCAATCGCGAACAGATGTGGTCCGGTGACATGGCGCATTGTCATCCATAAAAATTCCATCGTTGCTTGGGTAAATGAAGTCCATGAATGGCTGCAAGAGGTCTCTAAGTATCTGAACATAACCATTTCCAGTCAAGGATCGGTTCAGTTGGACCAGAGGACCCAGTCCATTCCATGTAAAAACAGCCCACACCATTATGAAGCCACCACCAGCTTGCATGGTTCCTTGTTGACAACTTGGGTTCATGGATTCGTGGGGTCTGCGCCACACTCGAACCCTACCATCAGCTCTTACAAAATGAAATCGGGACTCANGCCAAACTCGAACCCTACCATCAGCTCTTATCATCAGAAATCGGGACTCATCTGACCAAGCCACGGTTTTCCAGTCGTCTAGGGTCCAACCGATATGGTCACGAGCCCAGGAGAGGCGCTGCAGGCGATGTGCTGTGAGTAGAGGCACTCGAGTCGGCCTTCTGCTGGCATAGCCCAGTACAGCCAAAGTTCGCCGCACTGTCCTAACGGACACGTCCGTCGTACGTCAAACATTAATTCCTGCGGTTATTTCACGCAGTGTTGCTTGTCTGTTAACACTGACCATTCTGCGCACACGTCGTTGGTCTCGGTCATTAAGTGCAAGCGGTCGGCCACTACATTGCCCATGGTGGGAGGTTATGCCTGAAATTAGGTATTCTCTGCACACTCTTGACACTGTGGATCTCGGAATGTTGAATTCCCTAACCATTTCCAAAATGGAATTTCCCATGCGTCTAGTTCCAACTACCATTCCGCGTTCAAAGTCTGTTAATTCCCGTCGTGTGGCCATAATCATGTCATAAACCTTTTCACATGAATCACTTGACTACAAATGAAAGCCCAACCAATGCACTGCCAATTTATACATTTTGTACGCGATACTACTACCATCTATATATTTGCTTATTGCTATCCCATGACTCTTGTCACTTCTGTGTATATAGAAATCGCCTGTAAGGAAAATACTTTGTCACGGGTATAGAGAGACTACATACGGGTTACTTATACTGTGTATTTTATATACAACTTGGATATTTGTAAGTATACGCTACGGTGTTTTTGAAAGTTGTATACATTTTGGTTGAATGCTATTTATGGATTCTGGATTTATGTTATATATATTGATATTGACAAACTTAATAATAATTTTCCCATCTCAATGATTAACATAAAAATTAAATTTTTTTTGATGCAGCTAATTTTATTGGTAAATTTACATTAATTAAAAAATTCATTCAAGCCATTTACATCTTATGTATATCGTGCTGCGTTTTTGCTTCTTAACATATATGCCATTTGTGTGAGGAATATTTAGGTGATTTTCATCTTTTTGGCTTAGGATTAAGCTTTTATTTATGTTTTTTAATTGCACAATTTGGGTTATAATCGTTATCAACATTATAGGATAATAGTTCAACAAGGAAATTTTTAATGAAAACTATTAAATATGTTTTAACTTTGAAAGCATGTTTTACTATTATAATGTGAACCATTGCCATGGATGTGCTTATATAGACATATCTAAGAAATTAAACAGTTAGGATTAGTGCTCCCTTCATGAAAAACATTGACGAGTCAAGTGGGCTCAGCCGATCAGACAATTAAATACACATTGCTGTCATGGAAAAATTTGCACACACTATTATATAAAAATATATTTGTTAATAAATATCATCATACACTATTAAACAAGCAAATAAACGTAGAATGAAATATGCCTGTGGTCTGTGTGTACACGCACGCACTGGTTGTGTGTGCTCACACGCACAGAACGTATACGAACAACCGGCAATAAAGGGATGAGGATTTGACGGTTGGTGGTGCGGGGTCCTTACGTCATATTGTCCGGAAGGGGTAAGCACCCCTGGGTACACACAGCAACACTGCAGTCTTGTAGCAAGAATATTTGAGGAAAGGAAAAACACATACACAAATAGGAGCACTAGGAGAAAATTTGCTACCACTACTAGATGGCAATAATCGACGACTGCATTTAGAATTATCGTGAAGGTAAGTTGTACTCACAATTACTTTACTTTAACCATAAAAATGAAATGCTTCATCCTGATGGCATTACAAATAATACACATTTTCGGTGGGTCCGAATATATTGACAATATAATTAACGAATTCTGCTTTGAACACTGGCCTTTTAAAAACTAGTACCTTCGTGATGGTTAGTAATTAGTACTTAAAATGTTCCAATAACGCCAAAAATATTTATTAATCTTTCCAAGAACATTTATTTTAAATAAAACTTGAGTAATTATCCAGCAGCAGAGCACGGATTCAGTTCAGATTTGCCGGATTAAATGTGTCGTGTACTTAATAAAAACAACATGGTGGCGTGAGAATTTTCTAGAAGGTTGTATTAACGGTGTTATGTGAGAAACTTTATTTGAGATTTCTTAGCTGAAATAAGTGGCCAAAACGTGGAATTTGAAGGTGTCGAAGTTCCCGACGATCTAGTACGATGACGATGGGGCATCTCTCCGGGTTCGCAGCAGCCCTGGGTGATGTCTTCCCTATACGCACGCACGGCTTACGGAGCTAGCATACAGTTCTAGCTAATCTCTCTGAAAGCTACATGGAGGAAGGCGATCCAGGCCTACTTCTTACTTACAATACCTCGCGTCTTCGTCTCTATTAGACGGCCTGAAATTTCAGGGGTGTGAACTCGGATATCCCTACGAAATATAATTTTAAAAATCTATTGCACAGCCCACCCGAGCTGACTGCTTGACGTCACGTAACAGGATGTCTGTCTTCCTTCTCGGAAACTTAACTTAAGAACGTTCTTACGTTCTTTAAAATCTGGCCAATCACGAGGATTACAATTAAAAATCATTTGTATTTCCACTTGAAACAGCCCCAACGGTCAAAAATACAGAGATTCATGTGTTCTTGTAAGTTCACGTACACACAGTAAAGACAGAAAGACATATCAATATGCGGCCAAATAAAAATACTGTTGCAAAACAAAATAAATAATACGGACTATGTTTTAAATAATATTTGGAAAAAACAATGGAAATGTTGCGCATTTCTGCAAGATCCTGGTAATCTTGTCATATCTGGCCTAATGATGTTCAATAAAATATTTGGTTTGAATAAAAATTAAGTTTACCACCATAGTATAATGCATTAATTATCTTCGTTTCTTCTCTAATGTGTTTTTGCTAGCGATCACCAGCTCAAGAATGGTCATTATTCAATAAAATACCATTTTTATCTGACCGAAAATCATTACTTGATTCCAAACGCCACTTTAACGTATGTTTTGATGAATGTATTTACTTACGAGGCTATACATTCCTGTCTGTGTGTGCGATTGTGGGTGTTCCCTTGAAAATATCTGAGACCACGCTTATTTTTACCAGCCTCGACATAGTTTTCGTAATAAGAATATCCTATTTTCACATTACACTTTATGACCGCGCTGCTGTTCATTTTGAAAATGACAAGATTTATAGTCTACTTTTAGAACAAAAGAGAGATTAGTGAGATCACATACGTGCATCTGTGCATCGGTGTGTGGGTGTGTGTGTGTGTATATAAACCCCACCCTAAAAAACTTTTTAACCCGCAAACCGAATGTTCCCAGACTCCGTACAGATTTAATAATCTGCTTCATACAGCCATCTTACAATTATAACTTAAGATCTATTTAAACCAATTTTATAGGTTGATAGTTAGCATGTTAGAATATAATTTAGAGATTTATATTATTGTATGCCCGCCATTTTCATAAGTAATACTATGTGAAAAAAATAAAGCTTTTACGTCATATTTCTGACATTACCAAATTGATTACTGCCAACTTTGGCATTAAATAATACTATGGGTGGTAATATAAACAATTACGATTTAAGAGGCCAAGACACTTTCAAAAGTGCCACATGAATAATATAGTCTTTAGGTCATATATCGGAAAACCATTAATCGATTCCTACCAAATTCGGCAAACCAGTAACAAACACTACGGTTGTCTATGTAAAAGGGCGTGTCTTAAATAGGTTACACACGTTCTTTTAAAATGGCGGCTATATAAAGAGTTTAACTCAGTAATCTGAATCAACGAAACCGTATAACCAATTCAAACTCAACTCTGTATGCTGGTAGTATCTATTACAACCGTTCAATGTGACTACACAGATCCTCTTTGTCCTCCATTTTGTAAGATAGCTTCACAATGATACGGCATTTTTTAAATAATATCTCTATTCTTTATCACCGATACTCACCAGATTTTGCACTCTATTAGTACTGCAGTAAGACATGTAAGGCACTGGTTTTGACAATGGTGCGTATGTAAATAATTTCGTTTAGTATGTCACCTATTTAACAATTTTACCAGTTTCAAACATTTTTTGTTAACATTTATTATATATATCATACATATGCATACATATCGTATATGAAGCATTTTGTAATACAGTACCACGTGATAAAATAGAGAACTTATGCCATATCTCGGAAACCAATCAACCTCCTCCTCCCAAGATTTGCTCATAAGTAGAGCTGTGATTAGCAAAGCAAACTTGCATGACTTAAGTGACTGTGGGACTTTTTTTTTCAAAACGACAGACTTTTACATATTTGTAGTTACAATAAAATATCCACCAAGTCTTTAGCCTGATGAAAACGGAAGTTGGGCTCCTAGGTGTACCTCTATATTTTAGTTGGTATCACACCGGCTGATGGTACGAATGAGTGTTTCTTGGCTATAGTCCCTAGTAAGGCGTGTGTGTATTTTTACTTGTCTCAATAATGTTCCTGGTACCACGTCGTTGTCAACAATATGTCAAATCCTACGTGTCATATAGTATTTGAGCAAATTCATCAAAATTACTTCCGTCTATGTAGATGAAAGTAGGCTCATTACTTATATTGGTAACTTCTTGTTAAATTATAGGTTGTTACATGCCATTTAATAAATACTTGAAAATGCATTCATAAAATTTGACAACATTTGTAAGCATTTGTGAGATATTAATTCACTATATCAAGAAATAGTGAGTAATTTAATTGAAAATAAAGTAATGGCACAGAAATTAAAAATTCAACGTGGTAGGTGAGACGAAGTGGAGGTAGTAGTTGAGGAAGATTGTGTCCACCCTGTAAAGCGAGCAGCAGAAAAACAACTGCAGCGCGAATGAGCACATTCAAGCTGCATTCTGGGATCCGGCGAAGGGAACGGCGGAGTCAACCCCAGGGCATTTAGCGGACCGCTTGCGGTGCCCTCTAGGACGAGAAGCAATAAAAACTGAAGATGGGTTTGCTGCCCTCCTCTTCGTCGCGGCTTCGGCGAGCATTACGCTGGATGGAGCCGAGGAAACGTCCCTCCCCCCTCCTCAACAAGCAATAGCGCCTCGCTATTGGCTCTCCACGTCACCGGGCGGCCCACACTGGCTCGGCGAATACACGCACTCGCCAACCACGGCAAATATTTCCTCTCTACAGACGTACATTTAGCTCCTGGAAATTCCGTGACTCAAAACTGTCCACAGTTCATAACAACATTAAAGTCTGTAGAACTTACGGAATAAACGCAGAAATAGTTTAAAACTGACATAAAACACTGGTTGGTTTTCTTTTTCTTCAGAATAACCACGGTATTTTTTTAAACTCGTAACCGAAAGGCGTATTTATCTATCACATTTACATTTTTCTGCAATTCGCTGTTAGAAAATATTTTCAACTGAGCTATGATTAAAAAAACATCCTTATAAATCTATTATATTACTTGGACACAAACTTATTAATATCATCACTTTTGTTTTTTTACCACGTTTTAATACACTTAGTTTATGATGGGAAGTTGCTCTGGGTAGTCAGAATGCAGTATAAATGTGTATATAAAACGACACTCACATGCATAAAATACCTTGGATTCGAACCCAAAGTGTGCGATGAGGATGTAACACTACAATACAGCCGAGCAATTATGTACCCACGCAACTTGTTTAAGCTAAATTATATCAGTAAAGATATATCGATGTATTCCTTCCCGAGTTCCCCGATATATTTTTGATAAATAGAATTATTCTAGAGTCAAAAACCGTCAACAGCATCTGTCCACTTCTTACTGAGTAATATAAGTAACTTGCAAAACATACATATCACGAATCAGTTCTACTCGGCTTAAGCATACTTCCAGTTAATACTAAGTGAAGTGTACTCTTCCAATGAAGAACTCAGAGGGAGGTAAACTTCACGTAAACCGGATGGGGCTGAGTTCAACAGACAAACTTCGCGAGAAGATTCCTAAAACAAAAGGGAGGCATGGGCTCATTTAAATCGAGTTTTTAAATGATATTATGGCGACATATTAGAAAAATAGGAACTAAATTAAAATTCTCTGAGAATTTGTTTTATGTTGGTGGGACCTTCAACCTAGGAGCAAACTCCCTTTAATACCTCAAAAATTTTCTTTTTTTTGTTTACACTGCCCCGGGCCCAACTGTCTTCGTGTTAAAGGCACACTATATAGGTTCCAGTGGTACAGCGCCTAGCATGTAGGCAATACTACCTGCATGCGTGTATGGTGTACTGCTGTGACCACTGCAAAAGACGATGGCGGAGGACATTTTAACACGCTAAATAACTGTTAATTTAGTGGTTAAAAAAGCTTCTTATAAAAACTTAATCTTTTAAATTTTTTTCCACTTTGCTGTCAGGCGTTTGCAGCAACTATGAAAAAATTTATCACACTATAACTTAGTTTATCTGAACAATTCTTTAAGCTTAGACGTTTATTTCTTCAATCAATACATCAAATATATATTTTAAATTAAGTAAATCTGTAAATAATTAAAATAAATAGTAACTGAATCATTTATCTCATTTTGCATTTTGTATCTTCTAAATTGCTGTGATAGTCACCCTCTGAAAACCACCAACACATGTTTTAGCCATTAACAAAACACATTGTTTTCATTGACGTAAACGGTTCAGTTTACTTGCTGACGTTGGAGAAAGCTGGTATATGAATTTGTGCATTAGTCAGCATGGTAGTTTTTAGAATT
The DNA here is from genome assembly GCA_002778355.1 of Clitarchus hookeri. Classification (NCBI taxonomy): domain Eukaryota; kingdom Metazoa; phylum Arthropoda; class Insecta; order Phasmatodea; family Phasmatidae; genus Clitarchus; species Clitarchus hookeri. Next base: position 149,381 of record NQII01003360.1, on the reverse strand, counting down.
TATATTGTTGATTGTTTAGAATTATTGAATCTGGAAATGTTAGGCAACATTTTTTTTTTTTTCGTGTAAAATTAGTACTTTGAAATTCTTGAATCAATATTTTTATATTAAGCAACTGCAGGTACCATTTAGTTNTTTTCGTGTAAAATTAGTACTTTGAAATTCTTGAATCAATATTTTTATATTAAGCAACTGCAGGTACCATTTAGTTAAATAAGTTAGCCAATCAGACATAAAACACGCTGACAATTTATCAGCTAGTCTTCAAGGTTATGAGTTACTGCTCACAGATATTATTTATAACGCAGTCCTGACAAGNGTGACAATTTATCAGCTAGTCTTCAAGGTTATGAGTTACTGCTCACAGATATTATTTATAACGCAGTCCTGACAAGCAATTCACACGCTGATTTCAAGCAACTCTTCCTACAAATGGTAATGTTGCTATTCAGATTAAATAAAAAATTGGTTCAATTGAAATGCACGTCTAACAAATGCAATAGCTGATTAAATGAAACTAGGGGAAAAAATACATATTCCAAGGACAAAATAAGGCGATGCTTAAATGTTATTGGGCCGATTTCTTCGTAACAAATTGGGTATATGCTAATTCGCTTCGCAGTGTTTAAAGGCTTAAATTTCCAAGCGTGGCATAAATGCGTGTTTTGTAGGTACGCCTCGTCGACAGCCAGGTCATTAGAGAAGGAGCAAGTTGCTCAGAGAAGCAGGAACGGTTATGGTCTGTGGCGAGGCACCATCCTGGCTTTCTCCCGGAGTGATCTCAGAAAACCTTGGACGAACAGTAGTCAGAAAAGCCAGACCTAGAATCGAAACACGGTCCTTTCGTATGCGAGTCCATAATGTTACTATTATGCCACTTTTCTCGGAGCGTATTTAGTTCACTGTGTTAGCCAAAACAATCACGTGGGTAAACCGTCACTCAAAAGAGTGACGGTTAATAAAAATGACTCGAGTCAATGATGACACGAATTCTGCTACATTTATTAAAAAGAACATACCGTATTGACTTTCCTTAACTAAATATTATAAGCAACTATGATTGCGTAAAAATTTTCTCAACCATAAACCTAGCCCGTATTGTATATAAAAAACCATATTTTGCAATATCATAAAAAACATGGTTTTGTTTTGTAAACACGGGTCGCTATTCTATTGTCTAGAATTTAGAGTCGTACGTAAAATCCAATAAGTAACGTGGTATTACTTTCTTAACATTTGACGCAGCTGTCGGTACGTTTCGTTTTGAGTCTCTCGTTTCGTCATATTCTTGTTCCAGAGGTGAAAAAATCTTCAGAACTCATGGACCATTCATAAAATGGAGACGGTGTCTCTACAACTCATTTGGTGTCTGAAAGAGCTTTTGAAATTATTTGACACCCCTGCTTTCAACATTGAGAGAAATTTATTTCTATACCAACAACGTTTATTTATAAATTTAATTTTTTTTTTNACACCCCTGCTTTCAACATTGAGAGAAATTTATTTCTATACCAACAACGTTTATTTATAAATTTAATTTTTTTTTTGCTATTAATATAAAAAAAATATTCCTTATTTCGTTTTACCACCAACACATAATTTAAACTTTGAAATATTGATTATTTAAATTTCACATTGCAGCATGCATAAAATTAATTTGATTGGTGTAATCAGCCATCTGACAAAAAATTTTCCAACTTATTTATTGNTGATTGGTGTAATCAGCCATCTGACAAAAAATTTTCCAACTTATTTATTGCACATAACAATTTGATTTAATATGCTAGGTGGCCTAGCTTTGACGCCCTCATTCCCTTCCATATTTCTTAGTGCATGCTCACAACTCGTTAATGTTTTAATGAAAACATTAACGCTTAAATTCTTACTTTAATTTGTTTTGTGTAACATCTTTAGTTATTATTTACTTGTGACCAGTGAAAAGTGAATCCATAGCGTTCTACCTGGCAAACTTACATTTTACTGAATTTTAAGCCGTATAGATATTTTATTTTTTGAACTCATAAATAAACTAAAGTAAAAGNCAAACTTACATTTTACTGAATTTTAAGCCGTATAGATATTTTATTTTTTGAACTCATAAATAAACTAAAGTAAAAGTCTCGCAAGCAAACTAAGTGATTTTTCCGAGGAAATTTAACAGGTAGTTTGATAAAAGAAGTTAAACCGATGTTCAATAAGACTCTAAAATTTCATATAAGAAGATACTTGTGGCTTTATTATTACGCCAAAACTAATCGTTAGTTTTATAATACATTTAAATATAACATGTTTTTTTAGGTTACAGTAATGCAATATTTCGCTGAGGAAAAAGGTTACAAAATTAGAATATAGTTTAAGATATGTTTTTTTGTGGTTAGAAAGACTGCGAAATTAATCACATAATGTGTCAGTTGTGACGAGAGTTTAGCAATCTCTAGTGCGAGTAAGAGCTTTATGAATGAGTGGCGTGTTTTCCAGAGTGCACTCGACGTGAAGAACACTAGAGCGTGCTGCGGCTCATGGCATGGAGATAACGTGGAGATAACGCGCTGCAGTGCAACCCTCTTCAGCCGCCACTGATGAGCTGTTATCTGCCGTTCCCAACTCACTCTCCACTCCCCCTCCCTTCCCGCTCATTGCTTTTAATTGCTATGCTCTCCGCGGTGGCCCTTGGCAACGACAGCCTACCCCCGCCAGCCCCTCACACAGCTCTGCAAACACACCCCCGCGCAGGCCGCCTGACCGCCGGCAACCCGCCTGCGCGTGTGTTCCCGAGCACGACGCCTGATCACCCGCAACCCTCCGAGCGCGCAGTTTGCCTACCTTCAGCCTGCTGCTGACTCGCTGGGACTGCACTGCACACACTCTCGCGTGCCTCTTCAGTGAGTGCACGTTCCTGGGGATTCCCTGTCATGTCCGTGTCATCGTGTACGCCCGAGCGCAACTATTATTCCACAATATCTTCAGCGTAACAGTCTTTAAGGCCCGGCTTCACCTCTTCTGCTCAAATTCTTGGTTTTCCTCACATAATTCCAGTTTCAGAGGTTTTATACAATTTACTAGGGGTTTAATACTTTTGTATCTAATTTTCGCTGCGTGTTATTTCCTGATTGAAAAAAGGCAGGAACGTATTGATAAAATGTGAATATATTCCTGAATTTTTACAACGAGCAGATAACACGCAAATAAAATTACAGAATGAAATATATTAAAGAACTAGTAAAATTTAAATTTTCTATAATCGTACATTGTTAGCAATTACTCTAAATCCTAAATAATGACCCGAAAACGTAGCATTTTTGCAAAAGGGGTGAATCTGAAACGTAACGTTTGAGGGTGGTTCAGTTTCTCATACATTTCATGCTATACAGCGTGTTTCCAAACATCTGGCAAGTGTTTCCTGGCCAAAATATAAGAATAAAACGTAGGTAGCACTTCAACCTAGAGTGGTTATTAGGGTAACTATTCTCCTCCAAAAATCGAGTTTATTAAAAATTATCTGTGCCCGCGGCTCCGCTCGCGTACACTACAGAATTATTGTTTATGTTTTTTTAAATAAAGTTGAATTTTATTTAGTATTAATTTTCTTTACTCTACACATATTATAAAACTCAACGTCTCGGTGAGTTATATGGTAAAAACACTTATTAGTATTTCTTGTTATAGGTAGATATATGCTACCACGGAGTTTTTTTTTTTAGGTCTTTTTATTCTACACAATTCTTTACTACATGATATTGTTCCACCTTTAACAGTTTAGACAGCGGATTGCAAGAAAGCGCGCTGGAGGCAAAGTTTTTTCCGACTTGAATCACTATTGTCAATTGTAAATTTTTGAGATATATTCTCGCGATAAAAAGTAGCCAATATCACCTTTCAGCCATCCAATTATTTCTGTTTAAGAAATTACGACGATCTGGTGCTCGGTTGCGGCGTTGCATTGTTATTCCGTTTGTGTACTTTTTAATTTTCCAATAACAATTTTCCCGAGGGAATGAGATATTTTCTCAGGATAAAAAGTAACCCGTGTCACTTCCAGGCCCTCCAGCTATCTCTGTACAAAAAAATCACGTCGATCTGTTGCTCCGTTACGACGTGAAAGAAGGACAAACAAACAAACACACTTTCGCATTTATAATATTAGTTAGGATTCTCGTTATAAATATAAGGAACTACCTGCGATTAAGCAAAAAATCGGTGAACTGTGTTTTATAGAACGGAGATCTTGCACCTGTGAAAATTCGGTTGGTAATAACTTCACTTTTCATAAAGAAAATAACAAAAAACAGACTGGCAACTCCTATATATATATATGTTTATCATAGGAATGTTTGAAATACTTTTATTGTAAATTGCGATTATCTGTTATTACATATTAAATTTAATACTGCATTAATTTAAATAAACTTTATTCAACCCAATCAAAATTTGTCTTACCATTGAGAATGTGTATTATGTGCAACGTATAATGTTATTTTTTAGTAAATATTTTGATTTGTAATAAACACAGTGATTTGTGCACCTTAGTGATTCTTACCGAAGTAAACTGCCACACACATAATAATTCCTTAATAATAAGAGTTGTCGCCTACCAATGCAGGCGTGCCACGTAACCCTTCGAAAATTAGTGCTCTCGTTTATTAAGTACGTTTTGCCTCTGAATGTCTCATTGCGGCGACCTTATTTGTTGACATCAAGTATGACATGCTAAGGAAAGATGACGGTCAAAATTATATTACTCTGCGATAGTAGTTTCGCAACTCCAATTCAGTTTATGAATAGTTTTTCGAGTAAAATGTTCTGAGGTCTAAGATCTTTATTAACTTACTATCATGGAATTTTTTTTTCTAATCTTACCTTGTTACTTACCTAGTTACTTACATAATAAAGTTTATTCATTACTTGAACGCTTTATTGACGGGCGCATATCCCTTTCACCCCTGCCAATGCAATAACTTAAGGCTCTGAGTCGTGTAAGATTTTCTGTCTTATTTTTTATGGGAAATTGCCTGACGTAGTTTTAAACATACATTTAGGGTCTCGTTGTCTAACTTACTACAAATACTGCCAAAAATTTTGCTGTACTAATGATCACAATAACTCTTGTTTTCAGCAATATTTTCTGTCAACTCGTAATAGTTATACGCATAAATAATTCAAATGTCTAACTATGCATGATTGCATACAAATTAATAAAAATTATTACTAGCGATTTAATTGAAATTTACTATTTTCGCGGAATTCATGTAATAATATATAAAAGAACATTTTTATTTCCTGCAAAAGGTGACAACATACGACTTTTATTTGAAATACGTGTGTATTACTCATGCATCTGTGTCGACATTTTATACGGAGAATACTTTCATTGTTTCACTTAAATAAATTTGTACAATTTATTTAATTTTCTACATCATAAGTACATGTCACAATTAGGAACAAGTCTATACCAAAACAAGTATTTATAAACGACATTTTCAGGAGAGGGTTTTCTGTGTATTTATTTTCACTCTGTTTTATAAAGACCAAATATATTTTTTAAGTTAGTGATGAAAAGGTATTATAAATATCCCATCGGTAATATAATATAAAAAAATCGCTAAGACAGGATATGTTTAAAATTAGATGTAATAACCGTTTTAACGTTTAAAATTTGTTCTTTAGGAGGGCAGTAATTTTTTCCGATAGTTGAATACAGCGGAAATGAAGTCCTGTTTACCCTGGACTAAAACACAGACGTTCATATACAATACTCATCTGACCGTACGTGGCCACATTCCTGACTGTTCTCCTCAGGTTTTTGCAAGGAGTATTTTAACTCTATAAATGTTTATCAGGTTTTAAAAGAGAGTATGTTTCAATGACGTTTAACCAAAATAACATACAATATAACTTCAATACTTACTGCAAATATTAACTACGTAAAATTTTCTCATGAAACTTTCTGCAGCTTGATGTCAGCGTGCACTGTTTTGTATGCTTACTTACCTAAACACTATTATTGAACCCTTATTAACATACTTAACACTTACACGGCAAATATAAACAAATAAAATTTTACAAAAAATTTGGTCTTTGGTATTTTTATTACATTCGTTTAAATTGATTT
>NQII01003360.1:119263-143224 GCA_002778355.1 Clitarchus hookeri | reverse complement strand
ATATATGGTAGATTACAGGTGTTCACTAGTTATAGTATAAATTTTGGTCACATGTTTACAAAATATGTTGTATAGTAAAATTCAGTAAAAAAGGAAAAAATATTGTTATTAAAGCATTGAAATGTTAATTTCGGCAAATCCGTGACATTAATAAAAAAAAATTCTGTCTTTTTCTAGCAATAATTTTTGTGATAATCTTTTAAAAATTTCATTTGGCCAAAATTAAATTTTATAATTTTGACTATAGTACAGATTTGTATAACAATTATATAAATTTTATATTACTATTTTTTTCTTTTGTACCAATTTTGATTTTGTGTGTTTTACCTTCCAATAAGATCAACAAAATTGTAATCGAATATTAGATATTTTATTAACTATTACTGTATATAATGGTTTTGTATATTTAAACCAAGTCAATAAAACGAACCCCATCAAAATAAATTAAGTAGATAAAATTCAGTTCTCGAGTTTACGCTTTAGAAATTCACGCATAGAGTGAACTTTACATATTTCTTGAGCTTTATATTGCACATTAAATTTGTTAACTTTACTTTGGCGCAACATATCATGCTAACGGAATATGTAAAAGTAACACATTTACAGTTAGGTGATAGAAAGTGCGAAAGTCTTCTTCAAATTTGCCGGTTGATAAAGTAACATAAATATGACTCTTTTACTCTTTTCCCGTGACCTTTTGGGTGGCTATTTTGGGGTAGGATACTAAAATGTACTCGTTTTTCGCGTTCCTTAACCTCATAATCTAACAATTCAGATTCAGCGATAGTAGATATGAAATGACGATTCGGGTGCAGGTGACAAGCATCAGGAGCCGGGAGCCGCCGGCCACCTCGGTTGTCGAGGCGGCTGGTGGCCTAGGGCGGCCTTTTCATCCACAAAATTGCTTGTATCACCCCGGAAATCACTTCTGAAATTGATTATTTGACCAAAAATCACTTTTTAACTAACAAATTTCCAAAAAAAAAAAAAAAAAGAGGAAAACGGATTTGAAGCTCTTCGAACCAAGAGCCGGAAAATCCTCAGTTGAGCAAAAGGACGAGAAACTATTAGCGGAACGAGCCACATAATCCTCAGAGGAGTGGAGGAGAATTCGAGACTCTGAGTCAGGTCCAGCAGAGCATGGAGGATCAGCGGACCTGGTCCTCTCCCGCAAACACCATCCTGCACCTACCACGCCACACCCCCTACCAACCACCCCTCACAATCACTACACACCCTTCCCTCCAGACTACCAAGCAATTATTATTATAGAAAATCGTAAAACTCTAAAAAAATCCTCACATTCGGGAAACATATAATGTTACCCTCACACGCATCCCACAACCCTCATATAAACCCCTCTCCACAGACACCCTTCTCTACTTTAAAAAAAAATTCAGGAAAACCGCAAAAGTCGAAAAAAAAATTATAAATATTCGAAGAATATATAATGGTAACCTCACATTAATCCCACCACTCTCGCCACACACCCTTTCCAACCCCCCTTCGCCTTCCTAAATCATAAAAATATAGAAATTTGCAAAAATCGAACAATTGATTTTAAAAATCGAGGAACATATAATGTTTACCACACACTCGTCCCGCCACCCTAACCAACAACAACCTTTCCCCTTCTTATGATGCCCCACCCCCTAAAAAAATCTATCTTAAATATTCGAGAATAATAGCTAAAAATTCGAAACATTTATTCTAAAAATCGTGAAACATATAATGTTATGTCACACTCCCCTTCCACTTACCTCACCACCCTTCCAACACACCCACTCCTGACCACCGCACTCCCAATCATAAAAATCGACAAAAAATCGCAAAAATCGAATTAAACTAATAAAGATTTAGCAACATATTACATCGCTAACTCCGACATCCATGTTGGATGTTGGTGACCTTGACCTTGACCGCAATAAACTTTAACCTGAAAGATCAACAAAAATTGTAAAAATTGAAAGAAACAAATACAAATTTCGGAACATATTACACCACTGACTCCGACATCCATGTTGGATGCTGGTGACCTGATCCTTAATCCCAGTGACCTTGAAAACAAATAATTTAGAAAAAATTCAAAAAATTCCAAAAAAATTATAAAAATCGACAAACATTTTACGCTACTGACAACGACTCCCCATGTTGAATTTTGGCGACCATGAAATTAACCGAAATGACCTTGAAATTCTAAAATCAAGAAACACCGCGAAAAATAACAGAAAGTAAAAGAACATGGACGAAAATATTACATACCTAAAGCGAAAAACCAGGTTGAATGTGTGTAACCGTAAAATTTATATTCTCATAAAGATTGCAGAGCACAGCCACTCCATGGTATAACGATCAGCAGACAACTTCACCCCCATCACTATATTTCATTGGCTATATAGCTGATCAATCTTACAACATCCAAAACAAATTTTTGACTTTACGTAGCACACATACCCACCACTCCCGCCATCATAACTCTCGTCGCTTCACTTCCCTCGCCATTTACTTAACGTAGCTCAGCCCTTATCAACATCCACGCTTGTCGCGAAACATTCAATCGACCCTCCCTTCCCAACTCTACTATAATAACTCGTCCCCTCGCCATAACCCTGGCCATCAACCCACTACATGATTCTCCCCCCCCCCTTCACATTTAACTAAACGAAATCCCAACCAGTTCCTGAAGAGAAGTAACTCTACCCAAGACTGGCTCTAGTCAAGACCAATTCCTGCAAAAATGGCTAGAACAGTGAACAAGACCAACCCACAATACCACCCACCTATACCAACAGTCGATGACAACTACTCTCGAAAAAGTCGCCTAATGCGAATGACCAGACCAACCAACCAGTGGCGAAACACTCCTCAAAAATTTTCCAAGGTTCATTCGTTCGCCTTATAGAACCCAGCTGATTTTATTATCCGAGTAAGGCATAATACTTCAGATCCTTCCATGACACCTCCTCCTGCACACACTCGCATAAATTTTATCTAAACAGACTCTCGCTATCGATTGCGCACACGGTTGACTTAATAAGTTTATCAGAGAATCAGAACGTACTAAATGAGAAATTATACTCACTCTATTATGTATAAATAAAAAAAATTATTTACTGACTATTTACATCATATCTTTAAAATTATTTCATACATCCTATCATTACATTTCTCAGATGTTTGCAGATAATGGATAGTAGCTAAGAGTCTCATCTGATATAACACCGATTCTTCAGTTCATAAATGATTGAAGATATCTCGTTAATGTGCAAGAAATCTCCATCTCGTTGGAAAGCTATCAAACGTCGAAAGTCTATCAAGAAATTCATTCGGGTCTTCGGGAAAAAGGGAATCAAAATTCTCAATGTCTTCTACCTTCTCCATTTCGCTCGTTACAGCAAATTAACGAGCATTATTGAAGCCTTTTGCCTTCTTCACACCACTTGTCGATGGAAACTCGTTGATATAATGTGTGGGAACGTCGAGAGATACGTCATCCTTCTGATCAGATACTTCATCAACACTGTCTTCATAAGGATTATCATCAATGCAGTCTTCATGATCGTCTTCACTTCCTGTCTCATCCTCAACAAGTATACTTTTGTTTGCAGGAGTCGCATGTTCATCCTTAGTATTTACAGCCGACGACAGTTTATTTTGAAGTTCGTCGACTTCGCGCGAAAGTTTTGCAAGTGTAAATTCCACACAAACCAACTCTACTGTACTCATTTCGTCTTTAGCATTAACTGTCTCATTGTCATCGCCTGGGGAATCAGTACCCACCGATGCAGCTAGGGGCATTGCCGACATCACTTTCTGGCTGCCAGTAGACGAACCCTTGCAGATGTCGATGTGTCCCTTCAATGTATCGCCAAGCATAAACTGTATGTTTCCTATGTCTTAATGCTTCATCATACGAAAATGACTCTTCGTAAAGGTGGTTCTCTCATGTCGCCAAGCATGACAGTTATTTCTGAATATATTTCCACTTTGGCAGCACTGTTTTCCATATAAGTTTCCAGCAGTGGGAGAAGGTAAAACCATAGAGGTAAGCTCTAAAGTAGACATCGTACAATCATTGACTTGCATCATATTCATGAGAAAACGGACATCTTTTCTCAGTAGCAACTTGTGTATCTATAATGCCTAGCTACTGCTCTTCACATAAAGTTACTAACATATTTCATCACTGGGATTGAAGCATTGTTGTGTATCCATTCAACCAGAAATTTTATCCATTTCCTCGACCGCATTTACCATGCAGTTACATATTCAACCGTTTTTTGCAGAAATGTTCTTTGCTCACCTTGAACTCATGCTTCGCAAATGACCAATTCTGCACCACAAATGACCCCTAAATGACCCCTAAATGGCTCCCAAACGATCCTAAATGACCCCTACTGCTCTGAAAATGATCCCTACTGCTCTGCAAATGACCTCTACTTCTCTGAAAATGACCCCTTCTGCACCCCATATTAACCCTTCTGTTCCGCAAATGACCTCTCCTGCTCCGCAATTGACCCGCACACTTAATCCAGGCTTCGCATTCATGTTGTTGTTTGCTGATTCTTATGTTGTAATTCTTTGTAGTCTGGTAGAAGGAAATCAGCAAGTGCCTATTTTCTAAGTGGATTGGGCCCACTTGTTCTCATTTCTATATGATTTACTGAAACCAGGGCATAACCCGAACCATTGGAGTCCATTTTTTCTTCCTCGTGACATAACTTGTGTGTACGGTCGTCAACAATGATTTCTATTGCTTCTGCATAATACACAGAGCTACATTCGAGGTATTGAAAGTTCTAGTACAATATTCGTCATCGTGGAGCTCTGGTTTCGAATAGCTAAAAGCTAGCCACATATTATATTTTATACTGCCATATTTTTCTACATCATCGATAAGCTAATTTATCATATTAGGTTTAATTCTTGACAGGAATAAGCAAACATATTTCAGATTAATTGACATATTCGAATAAACCTACTATTTAAGAAGAGCCCTGAATTCATATCGCTTCAGAAAATTCCATTAAAAATAGGCTTCGGTTCGCAAACCAAAGACATTGATTGTGTTGTACAATCTAGTGTCGTTGATTCCGGTCATGGCCCCATGTTCGTTGAGCTGAAAGGCAGGACTTCGTATTCACAATTCATCTTCGTTGTATGACAAGATACCCAATCGAAGACGATGATTTCAGAACAACTGGCATTTTTGTATATCAAATCCATTCTTTTTACAGTAAAGAGCTTGGCTTCTGCTCGCAGTAGGCATCCTGTCATACATTTTAAATGTAAAAAATGTGGAGGCACTCAAATAAAACCCACATACGTTCGCTCCAGAAAAAAAACATGCAGCTACCTTCATCACAATATAAAATATATTATTTTAATTTGCTTATATGCAAACATATTTTTAGAAATTAATTTTTATACCACAAAAACATGAGTCCTCAGCTTCGTCTCCAACGAAGCTGAAGATGGAGGCTTTTCCGCTTGCAACTGATAGCATGCACACCAATAAATCATGCGCGCATTAGATGCTCACAGAGAGCCTGCCTGTAACACTGCCCCCTCCTCAGGTCTGCTCGTCCCGAACAGGCTCTGCTACATCTGGTCCTTTGTCGAGTGCCAGTCGGTCAATGTGGACAAGCTTCGGCTTCGCCAGAGAGTCTTAACGACAAATCCGAAAGACCACATCATTGATGTTATTCAGAAGACTGTAGGGGCCTTCTCAACATTTCTGTAGCTTCCAGCAGTACCCTTTTCTCCTCTGTGGGTTGTACAGTGACACCAGTTGTCCTTCTTGAAATACCTCACCCGACATTCGCCTATCATACCGCGTCTTTTTCCTGTCACTATTTATTTTGAGGTGATGTCGAGCAAAATCAGGAATACCAAAAAATGTGTGACATAATTCGCTGCCATAATCAGAGGCTGTTGTTTCCTCTTCTGTCTGTCGGCCAAACATAGCTCTCTTCCAAACATCACTCTTGATGGTGTTATCCTTGTGGACACGGGAACAGCAGACCAGTAAAAAAGGGAGAAACAATGATACATATGAATCACAATCCCTTTTGGTTGTGTACCATCAGAGATCTAGATGTACTGCTCAATAGTGAGGTTAAGCTTTTCGACCATTATATACGACTGAGGGTGTAAGGATGTAGTCCTAGCCTTTTTATCCCAAGATTCTTTGTTACCTGCTGGAAAACCATAGCCTCAAAGTTTTCTCTTTGGCCAGAATGGAGTTCTAGTGGCACCCCAAAACCTCGAGAAGACAAGTTTTTGAGTGCCTCAGCCACGGTACGTGCTTCTTGGTTCGAGAGAGGAATGTCCTCAGGCCAGTTAGTAAAGTAATCTTGGGCCATCAATATATACCGATTAACCCTTTCTGTGACAGGCAAGGGACCCAGAATATATACTGCCATCCTCTTGAATGGGGCTCCAACATTGCATTACAGGAGGTGACCTTGCCACCGGGTCCATGGGCCATTCCTCACAGTGCAGGTATCGCCAGTCTGCATAACTTCTCAACACCTCCCGACAATGAAGTCAGAAGAATCTCAGTCTAACTCTGTCAAGGGCCATATTAACACCAAAGTTCCCACTGGCTGCTGCTTTATGCAGTTTTTTAATATTTCGGGAACACTGCATTGCTTCCTCCTTTTTCGATGATATACGAAACGAAGTCGTTCGTGGAACATTGAAAACAGTTGCTGCCTTTTTATACACCATAGAACCTTTTCTCACTTCCGTAATTGATTGCTTCATCTCGCCTGCATTCCACTTTTTTTGTTGTGATGTATGGTGCTTCTTTTCTTGCCAGACATTATTCTGTGTAAGAGAAAAAAAATATGTCAGGGCAATGTGAAATGTTGTACCTAATATAGAATACTATTCCATATTTAGAACACAAATGTATTCCATAATAGGTGCATAGCCATTTTGGATAATAAACAATGTGAATTGTCACACCAAGTAAACAAATATTTTATTACATAATTTTATTAATATTTTCAAACCTTACACTATTGATACTGTACTTGGCCACCGTTGTTTACTTTAACTGTTTATTTATATCTGCACTAAAAACGTACTTTGCACAAATTCTTTACAGAAGAAGAAAACAAAGTCAAGCACCTTCAACAACCAGCGCATCTACACTGAGCTTTTTCTATACACGCAGTATGTCACCATGAATGTGCTTCCGCTCGCGACATTGATGCAGTGCTGCCATGTGTCTGTTTCCCGAACTTTCAATATTCCATATTAAGTACATATATTCCATATTGGGCTTCTTTCCTCTAAGTGTGTGTGTTTTCCATCATTACTTTTCCATTTTATTTAAAGTTCGCCATTATTCTGTACGAGGAAATTCCATTGTGCCCAGTATGCTTTGACTGCTGTGCTCAGGCCAGACATCTCTTCCCATTTAGGCAGATATCCAGCTTCTTTCCACTTTAATAATGGCTGAAAAGTGGGATCATCAGCTGATATTTCCTAATACCCTCATCACTCCAGTTAATTGACCTATCACAATGTAAATAATCTTGAATTCTTGTCCTCTGTACCTTCAGTAATTCAACAATATTTTCTTCCTGGCATTCGCCTGGACGACAAAATTGCTCATTTGGCCTCCTCGATAGTGCATCTGCATCGCTGTAAACGCATCCAGATCTGTGCTGTATTACAAAGTCATATTCCTGAAGATGCTGTATCCACCACGCTATTTGATCTTCAGAGTTCTTGGAACTTAGTAGCCAGCATAATGAAGTATGGTAAGTTCTTAGAATGATATGTCTGCCATAAAGGTAGGGGTGGAAGTGTTAAATTGCCTTCACCATAGCCAGAAGCTCCCTTCGTGCAACACATTAATTTCTCGCAGGCTAATCACGACCTTATTGAAGTATTCAATTCTCCTTTCCTTCTTATATTGAACCTCAAATAACAAAGCCCTAATGCCTACATCACTAGCATCAGTGTCCAAAATGAGTACACCCTCACTTTTCGGGAAGCCCAAGACTGGTGGAGATATCAGAATTTTCTTTAGTTTATTAAAAGCATTTTCACATTCTGTGGTCCAATGAAATCACTTTTTCGTGTCAGTCAGTTATTCTAGGGGCTTGGCGATCGTGGTGAACCCAGGTAAAAATCGATGGTAATAGGGACATAATCCCAGAAAACTCTAAACTTCAGGTTTGTCAGATGGTGTCTGTCAATTTCTTATTGCATTGGTCTTCTCGGCGTCTATTTAGGTAACATGGACCGACACTACATGTCCCAAAATATTTATTTTATTTTGGAGCAGGTGGCACTTCTTAGGAACCAGTTTATGCTTGCTGCGGCCACTTTCTGGAATACAGAGTCTGTGCATGATAGGTGCTCTTTAAATCTCCTTCCTGTCGCAACAATGTCGTCTAGGTAAACCTGACAGTAATATAAAGCCAAAACATATTTAGCCCAAAACGCATAACTTTGAACTGCCAGGTTCCTTCCCCTTTGACACAAAATGCGGTCTTCTCTTTGTCCTCTGTGGTTACACCGCACTGCCAGTACTGACTCCTCATGTCCAAAGTAAAAAAACCCATTACGAACCTGCTAGGCAGTTTAATGTGTCATCTATCCTTGGAAGCGTGTAAGATTCTTTCTTGGTCACATTATTAAGCTGGCGATAATCTACAGAAATACTCAAAGAGACATATTTCTTCTTAAATAGAACGATTGGGATGGCCATGGACTAGCTGATGCTTCTATCACATCTTGATCCTTCATTTCCTTCAGAATTCCCTTAACTGCCTCATGCGAAGCTATCGGCAGTCTTCTTGGTAGCTGATTATTGGTCCTGTCATCTCCTGTATCTATGTGGAGGCAGGTAACAACGGTCCTTCCAGGATAATTTTGTCCACACGAGAAGGCATCCCTAATTCTCTGCAGTAATTCAGATACAGCCTTCTCCTGTCGCCAGTTAATATTTTCTTTTGTTCTTACCAGAAGTCCTTCCAGTATATCTGGTAAATGACATTCTATTTGTTTAGCTCTAGAATATTCTGGATTATTTGGAAGTACTTGTGTGACCTGCTTCCAAACACATATCACGGCCCCACTTCAAGACAAATGGTACTATTGAACGAATTTATAATTCTAACTGTAAAACTGTCAGAATTAGAAACAATCCAAAGTCCTTGCTACAACGACTTTACCTGACAGGATGCCGATCCTCTCTACTAGCTCAATTAGACCCAAACATCCGACAAAATTTCCTTGACATCTGCCTGTAATGAAAATCTCACTAGAAGTGGGCAGCACGGTGAGTTGACCACATGCTACTGGGTGGCTAATTGGGGAGGACAAATCATGCAGTTTGGCACCACCGACTCTGTACTGCCTACTCATAGCACACAAAGTCGAGTGTCTTTACAGCACACCAGCCTACGTAGTACCACAAGCTCTAAAATACATCGTAGGCTATTGGAACTCCACTGCTGAAGAAATTGTTGCTATTCCTTCTGAATTCCACTTATTTTCATTCTCAACGCTGTCCATCCCTCCACTGATACTATCCACTACTAGAGTTACACTGCCCACTTTTCCATTTACACTGTCCATCGTGTTGTTTTTACACTGTTCACTATTTCATTTGCACTGTCCATTCTTTCTTTCACACTGTCAGTTCTCGTATTAACTAACTCGCAAATGCCTTATATTATCGTGTTTATATTTGCATTTACAGGGTCTATTTTCCTGTCTACATTATAATTAACAAAGTCAATTTTCCTGTCTACAGTCTCATTTACGCTATTTACAGTTTCAATTACAGAACTAATTTGAATATTTACAGATTCAGTCACACTTCCTTTTACAATAACTAATTTGGGTATTTATAATTTCATGTACACTATCCACACCAATACCAAATCGGGTATTTACAGCTGCGTTCACACTAATAATTTTGCTATCAAGTCTGTTAACACTTGCCTTCACTTGGCTAACTAATATCTCAATTAATAGTAGCAGTATTTCGAGTTCTGCAGGCATATTGTCTGGTTAATTTTCACAGCAATGATTGTACAAAATATGCTTAATTAAATAAATGTAATTTATTTTAGTCACTTATAACTAACCTATTTCCTAACTTAACTAACAATTAACTGCCTCCATCCGCTTTTGACACCAGTGTTCCAATGTTACATCGAGGACTGAAGGGTGTACCTGAGTTCATGAGGGATGGAGCCCTTAAAAAAAATTAAAGTACTAGATTTGATTTTTAATTTATTCACACTGATATTATTTACAGTAATAAATTATAGTCTCCACTATCACTATTTTTATTTCACAGTTAGTGCAATATTTAATGTCTATTTAATTTCCTATTAACGTCCTTCTTTTTGCCTCTTTTTGGGTATAGTGAATTACTCATACTCATTATTAACACATGTTCCGACTATAGTCGGTTCATGACTGGAAGAGACTTTCTTGAAGCCCTGCTAAAGATCTACTTTCAAGCCCATTTCGTATCCTTCTGCCAAAGGGTAAACAAACATTGCCATGTGGCAGTCACATGGCAATGTTTACATGCAATGTTTACATTCCACTGTGTGTGTGTACATGTGTTCGTACATGCACGTACCCATAATAAAAGAAATGTATATATTATTAATGGATATTCCACAAGCGTAAAGTTTTTAATCTTGAGAATTTCACACAAAAGAATATGTGATGCAAGCGAAAAACATTTCATTATATAAACCCAAAATGTGAGTATCAAAAATTTGATGTTTCGTGTGCGTGCCTGTGCCTCTCTCTCTCTCTCTCTCTCTCTCTCTCTCTCTCTCTCTCTGTGTATGTATATAGTTTTGATTTTGACTGGGGGATTGGGTGGGAGAGAAAACTTTCACTTTGATTACATATTATAGACACAATGATTTGCAATGAAATGTGTCAACATTGAAGGAGTCCATCCAACAACATTAACATCGCAACGCCAATCTCTCATAAGCCCCCGGATGGCCGTGCTGTAGAGAATTTGTGCGATTCTTGTTTAACCTAGTATTTCATTTATCGGTTTTTTCTATACTAATATCAGATCTTTATTATTTGATTTTTCATTACGTATGACTTTAATTTGTGCTAACCTTCTCGTACAGATTCCTTTTGCTTTTGAAATCTGTATAAGAGATTACTCATAGTGCGTTCTAACGTGTTTAATATTTTTCAAATTTATTTCAGGTTTGCTTAAAATTTTATTTACTGTATTTTACGTTGTATGTTGCGGTAGTTTTTGTGTGCAGTCATGAGTTCTAGAAAGGTGAATAAAAGAGAAGTCACCAACGCCAACAGGACATCATTAACCTCACCGAATCGTTGTATTCACTAATTAGCTGAGGGGAAATGAAACCCTGCAACGTCGCGGAAAGAGTGGCAGAAATGTTGAAACGCTTCAGATCCACAGTTCTAAGGTATGTTAAATATCTGTAAGTATTAACCATTGCGTTTGCAAGTTGTGTGTGTTAAGATCAATTACGTTGGCCCACGAAATGTGTTTACAAGAACATAAAGAAAATTTGTTAATAACTTGATAACATCGTCGAACGTTGTCTACATGTATTTTTAAAGTTTTATTTTGGTAATTATTAAGTTTATAGGGTTTCCTGTAAAAATAAAAATAATTAATTGAAAATCTTATATTTCCACTCTGCTAATGATGCAGAACACGAATATACGAGGGGCATTAACGTCCGACTAATTTCGTAATATGTGCCCACCTAACCTAACAGAACCTAACCCCACGATGAGTGAATCACTATTTTACATTTTTTAACTAACCCAGGATTGTAGGATTATATAGTAACCAATACCTGTCACCTATTAAACTAACCTAAACTTACACACGGCAGAGCATATCACATTGTCACACATCATTTGTAAACAAACCCTTGTATGTTTTTGGTATCAGTAACTGTAGTTGACCCAGTAACTGTATTATGGTCCTTTTTAAATTATGCAAATTAGGTTGGCTTTGTAGCACTGAAAGTGAAAAATATGACACTGATAATTTACATTAACTACAAGACAATGGCTGTAGAACAGTGGTGTTGGGGAAATGCATTAATACACAATTGTTTTCTTAAAAGATTATGACTGCGATTTCATCGATTACGATGTCCTCTCATGTTTAGTGAAGTGATACAGATATGTTTAATAGTAGGGGAAGTTCCAGTTATATCGACTGTAATCTACTTAGTGACGTATAACAATAGCAATTAACGCTACAATGTAACTTATAAATACAAAACAAGCTCCTTCTTCAGAATCTTAAAATGCACCATCTCTCCATAACCTATATAAAATTAATTGACTATAACAAACTCACTATAGAGGCAATTTTCCTTACCATTGTCAGTTGTCTTTATAATAAATTTCCACTGTATATATTGGGTTGTTTATGAAGAATCCCTCGCAGGAATACACAAATTCCAACACAAAGTAGTTTTTATTTTTAATTACACATTGTAATACCACCTTCTGGTTAGGTGATTCATACACTCACATTTGAGTCTATATAACCCTACAATCCTAGGTTAGTGTAAAACCCAACAATCCTAGGTTAGTTTAAAAATGTAAAATAGTGATTCACCCATCGTGGGGATAGGTTCTGTTAGGTTAGGTGGGCACATGTTACGAAATTAGTCGGACGTTAATGCCCGTCGTATATTCGTGTTCTGCATCATAAGTGGAGTGGAAATATACCAATTTCCGTGAAATTATTGTTATTTTTTTATAGGAAAGTCCCTTAAACTTAATAATTACCCAAATAAAACGTTAAAAAGACACGTAGACAACGTTCGACGATGTTATCAAGTTATTAACAAATTTTCTTTATGTTCTTGTAAACACATTTCGTAGGCCAACATAATTGACCTTAGCACACACAACTTGCAAACGCAATGGTTAATACTACATATATTTTAACATACCTTAGAACTGTGGATCTGAAGCGTTTCAACATTTCTGCCGCTCTTTCCGCGACGTTGCAGGGTTTCATTTCCCCTCGCCTAATTAGGGAATACAACGATTCGGTGAGGTTAATGATGTCCTGTTGGCGTTGGTGACTTATCTTTTATTCACCTTGCTAGAACTCATGACTGCACACAAAAACTACCGCAACATATAACGTAAAATACAATAAATAAAATTTTAAGCAAACCTGAAATAAATTTAAAAAATATTAAACACGTGAGAACGCACTACGAGTAATCTCTTATACAGGTATCAGAAACGAAAGAAATCGGCACAACGAGAAATAATAAAGAGAGGATATTAGTAAAAAAAAAAATAAACCAGTAAATGAATTATTATTGGTTAAACAAGATAATCGCACCAATTCTCTGGCACGTGTGTCGACCACATCTCGCCAACAACACACGGAACGAAGGTTTGTAAACAAATGGCCGCTCTACTTTCACCTTGAGCGTGATCTTGTGAGTATGCAAGAAACATTGAAATCAAAGTACGTTAGCATCACGTCATTAATAATTGGCATAATAAGATACAAGTCTTTTCGAAACCCATTTGTAAGCGATAAATTAACAATTACGTTAAAACTTTAGAACTATTTTCTCTCTTTGTGTTGGCAACCTAATGGCATTACTGTATCCGCGCTCGCCGCTGTTTGTAATGTTATATGCATGTAGCTAACGGCTAGGGTGTTTTTTCAAAGGTTGATTTTCAAAAGTTTCTTCCAGTCGTGAACCGACTATATCTATTGCCATTATTTCCAATATCTTTCACTCGCGCATCCAGTCCAATAATCCAGCTTGCAGTCATACTCTTCACTGCTCTGATGTTCGCAGTCGAAGATTTTCCTCCACGGCTGACGTGCTTTTTATAGCCACTGGCCTTGACCTGGAAGGTTCGCCGTACCCCGAGTATAGTTAAGAAAATTGAGGTCAGCAATCCAGAGCATTCTTCAGATGTCTCAAAGACACCCGATACCCAAGGTCGGGAGCAGCATGCGCCCTGATATGCATAACAGGCACGCTTTGTAAACATTTCTGTTCGGAAATCAACTGCGTCTCTGGTTGCAACTAAAAGCGCACATAAACAAATCATATGTGCGTCGCATGCTCACAGAGCGTCCGCCTGTAACAATATGCATGAGAATATAATAAACTGGGGAACAGTCTCTGGGGGACACTCCTGCCTGCGTATTGAATGAGACAGAGGTTAATAATGTCCAGAACAAGTAAATTAACGGCTGTGGGAACACCATGAAAATATTGGCACGCCACACTATTTAAATAAATACCAATGTTCATCAAAGTAAAAAAAAAAACGTAAGCAGGGGAATGGAAGTGTGTGGGCGAATTCGTCACTAGGCCAACCTATAAGTAAACAGCTGATACGAAAACAATAATCAGCAAATTTTACTTGGCCTCTGCTGTAAATAAAAATGTTCTTTTACTCCAAGTGCCGCGGTGGTTTAGCTGTTAGCCTGCTGGCCTCCCGTCAAGGCGAACCGGGTTCAATCCCCGGCCGGTTCACTCCTGGATTTTAGCGAGTGGGAATCGTGCCGGACGATGCCACGGGTCGGCGGGCCTTTCACTGGACCTCCCGTTTTCCCAGCCATTGCATTCCGGTGCTGCTCCGTTTTCGCCTCATTTCACTCTCATCGGCTCTCAAGACCTCGTTGTTAATAGCCGCCCAAAATATCAACTGAACTATTTTACTGCACGCTTCACATGAATTCTTATTTCAAATTAAACAACATATTTAGTATTAATTTATTTTTTTTATTTATGGTTATGATACTTAGCTATGCACCTTATATATATGTATATATATATACAGTTGCCATTTATCAAAGTCAGCTGGCTTAGAAAGGTTTTTAAGGGATGGAGGACTTAATTAAATAACGAGGTACTTATAATTTCCTAATTTATTTACTCTTACTACAAAGAAAATACTCTCGACTCAGTATCCCACAATAAATTTCAACCACTTGCTTTTTACAATTAATAAATTTAATCAATAAAACTCACAATCACCTCATAAGAAATTAACATAATTATATAAATAAAATCAGTCCTAACAAACAGTGTATCAAAACCTATTTAAATATTTTATAAATTGAATTTCCATATTTTACATTTTCATATTTACAATAAAGTCCGTATTACATTTTCATGCAGTTCCATCTTAGTTCAGTTCATATTCAGCAGTCGGAAATATTATAGAGTTATTCTAGCGCCCTCGTGCAGAGTAGCATTAAACTTGTCGGGTGCCACGCCTTCTCGTCTACCCACACCACAGAAACATTTGTCTGCTGTCGTATCTTAAAGTCCGCCGTCGTCAGTACTCTCCGCTGATGTCCCTCGTTCAACCAGACTTTGCCCGTGTTGCGTACTTCAGCCAGATAGCTTCCACAAAATACTGCTGACCCTCCAGCCGCCGTGGTAATTATAGTGTCGCAGGCCATAGCCGAGAAATGTCTCCTAATGCCGCGTAACGCCGAGGGACACAGTTACAAGAATATTCTTGCTCGTCCTGCCAAGTCGTTGGCTCCTCCGACAGTGGGAGGGGGAGGGTTTTGACGCCAGCCAGTGACTGGGACAGTCGGTGCATCACAATAGGACATTTGTCAAGTCTGACGTTGTGTTCTGTATAGACAGTGAGTATTTAATCTCATACTTTCTCTTGGGCTATGATCAACCTAGTAACTTAGAAATCTCGGTGGAGCAAATTTGTTTTAGTAGTTTATATCATTTTTAAAAATTAGTGTTTAATTATTTAATAAAGTTAACATTTATTTGTTATACTGTGTAAAATACAACATTTTTCAGATTTTAAGAAGTTACCTCCGCAATTAAAAAAAAAGTTGTAAGATAAACAACATATGGTTTAAAGTGTCTTGTGACTACTGTGCATCTCTTTGATTCGGACACTAAAAAACAAATAAATTATAGTTGCCAACAAGAACATTTAAGATAGATTACTGACGCCAGATTAATGTGCAATTAAAGGAGGATCTGTAACCACTGCTAAACATGCCTATCACGAAATTATTCCATTTAACGTTATAAGATTTTAATTTTGCTATAACTTTACAAAATTTAACCCAAAAAAGTCATGGCAATCAAAATTGTTTTTATGAAAAATTTAATAACAGGAAAATGATTCAGACTAAACAGACTGTCGGTGCTACATTGTAATGGCTTATGTAATATTTGCAATACATAAATAGTTCATCTTTTGATGTTTTCGGTTGTTTAAATAAATTGTTACCAATTGTACATTTCATACAAGGAAATATGCTTCATACGACGATCAATAGAACTGAGGTCTATACGTATAAAAATTCGTTACGTCCCGTTTTCCACATATCCTCGAGTTTCAAGGACGAATGGCTAGGATAAATGCAGCTCTCTATTTCATTGCAACCAGAGAAGTGGCATCCCTGCTGCAGTTAGGAAATTCGTGCAACGTAGCATGCACAGATTTAGCACGAGATGTAGCGAAAATAACTTTTAGCGGGCTCGTTTGTAGGCTAACTAGTAGAGCAAATCATGTGATTTTAGACAAGTGAGAAATATTTATGACAGGAAATTTAAAATAGGTATTATTTCAAAATTCTTTAGATATGTCATCATATATATATATAAATAATAATCGGAGGAAACTTCATGTTGTGTTATAATTACAAATATTTATTACGAATAGGCAAGCGATCTAGTCACAGAGCCACCGCGGCCCCGGAAGCGGAAAAGGGAATCAGAATCGTGGCTCTGACTGTCGGTCGGGGGACGAAATACTATCTGTATCAAATAAAGACTACTAAATAACAGTGGCCTGTTTACTGTACGGGATGAGTTTTAAAGAATACCCCAACTTTAAAGGTCTATAATATCAAAACCAAACAACCTATAACATTGATTGACCAATCAAAAGAACTGCGGAACCGTGAAGTTGGTTTACCATCCTAACTAATATTATAAATGCGAAAGTGGGTTTGTTTGTTTGTTAGTTTGTCCTTATTTCACGTCGCAACGGAGCAACTTATCAACGTGATTTTTTGCACAGAGATAGTTGGAGGGCCGGGAAGTGACGTAGGCTACTTTTTATACCGAAAAAAATCTTATTCTCCAGGGAAAAAACAATTAGTAAAAACAGCGCTTGGGGTACAACGCTGCGTCAATATAAATTTTTAGTGTGGGACGAAAGCTAAATGTCACACACAAAAAAGCGATAGAGGCTCTAAACCGAACTCTACAGGATATACGAAACATTACAGACATTATGAAAGGAATGGATGTATTACTGGCTGGTGACTTCCACCAAACTCTACCGGTGATTCAGAGGGGCACATCTGCAGATGAAATCAAAGCCTGTCTGAAGTCTTCAAGCTTATGGGGAAATGTTAAGATATTCAGCTTGACGACAAATATGAGAGTGCACCTCTGCAATGACGTTGGTACAGGACATCAAGCTGATACACTATTAGAAATTGGAGATGGGCGGTTAGAAATAAATGCCGAGGGCTGTGTGTCACTAATGGGCAATTTTAGTAATTTGGTGCAGAGTGATACAGAACTGATTGCTAGCGTTTACCCAGATCAACAAAGAAACATAAATGACGACCAGTAGAAATTTAAAAGAGCGATTCTAGCACCAAAAAAATAACAATGTTAGTGCTCTGTTCTGTTCGCAGGTAAAAGCTAGTACATTCATTAATGTTCAATGTGACCACCATGAGCGGCCCGAACGACATCTACGCGATAATCATACTAGTCCCACGCTCTTGTCAGCATGTCCGGTGTTACGGTTTCGATGGCGTTCGTAATGCTCACTTTGAGGTGGTGAGAGCGCAGCGAGCTCGCATTCGAATTCGACACGTCAATGTGAAGGGGGCAGTCTGATGTTTCCTTTACGTGACGAGAGATGACACTGGGAGCGTCTGTCATCGCACTATGAGCGTATATTGTGTGTTAGTCTGCATCACGATGACGACGGAACAACAGAAGGAGTTCTGTGTTATTCAGTTTGCTAAATGTGAATCAGTTACGACTGTTCAACGTGAATCCCGTTGCAAATATGGACCTCGTTCTCCCGATAGGTGGATTATCGTACGTTGGTTTCGTCAGTTCCTTGACACAGGGTGCCTTTGCAAAGGCGAAAGTCCCAGGCTGCCGCGTGTGTCCGAAGAGAATGTGCAACAGGTTCAACCAGCGTTCGTTTGCTGTCCAAGAAAATAAACTCAACAAGCTAGCCGGGAAATGGAAATCCCTCAATCGACAGTACGGACAGTGTTGCGAAAGGCATTGCTGTACAAACCATACAGGTTACAGCTTGTACAGGCTCTTACCGAAAGGGATAAATAACTGAGACGTGATTTCTGCCCGTTCGTTCTTGCTCAGCACAAGAATTTCACGGGTGAGCTGGTTTTTAGCGATGAAGCTACGTTCCGTACAAATGGCAAGGTGAACTGGCACAACTTGCGGATATGGAGTCAGGAGCCTCCACATGAAGCCACCGAACACGAGCGCGCTTCCCCCAATGTAAATGTGTTTTGCGCTGCATCGTAAGGCACTGTCTTCGGCCCTTTCTTTTTTCAGGAGCCCACTGTTACTGGAATCCCTTATTTGTACATGCTTACAGAGTGGTTGTTTCCTCAGTTAGAAGAGGCGGCGGGGGACTTCATTTTCCAGCAGGATGGTGCGCCACCCCATTGGCACCTAGCTGTTCGTGGATACCTGAACGAGACGTTGCCGCAACGCTGGATTGGTCGAGGAGCATCTGGCGACCAGGATCTTTATCACTGGCCCCCAAGAAGCCTTGATCTTATGCCGTGCGATTTTTTTCTATGGGGGTACGTAAAGAATCAAGTGATTCGTCCACCATTGCCGGCTCACATTGGCGACCTCAAAACGAGAATTATGGACGCCATCCAAACCGTAAAACCGGATATACTTACAAGAGTGTGGAACGAGTTTGATTATCTCGTAGATTTCGTTCGGGTCGTTCATGGTGGTCACATTGAGCATTTATGCAGATATGGTAAACAAACTTCACAGTACCACGGTTCATTTTATTGGTCAACCAAGGTTGCAGGTTATTTGGTTTTGATATTATAGACCTTCAAAGTTGGGGTATTATTTTGTACTCATCCTGTATTATGCTGCCCACTGGTCAGGGTACCTTCTGGTGGAGCATTCAGGCAAGTTGTTGAACTAAGGGCTGCTCACGCCATGGCATCAACATGCAGCAATAAATTATATAAAATTATACACCTAATATTGTTGTATTAACACAGCAAGGGAGTTACTAAGAGTCCCAGGTTCTAGTAGTTAAAGTTCGCGCTAATAACAAATTTTCAGCACAAAAATCACTCCTACTGTATTAATTTGGCATTAGCAGCTCAAGAAAAGCAAAAATTGTGTATCCTAAACCTTGCCTACAAACCGAAAGTACAGGAAAAACTAACTAACAAATTTACGCCAAGGTTCTGTGAATTCAAATATATGTTTCGTGAATTCCAATATTTGCGGAAAGCTACTTTCATAGAAATGCGAAGCGTCCGTAATTGTACTACGATTTTTTTGAAACAATTTATTATTATTTCTCTGTAACTTCGCTGAAATTCTTTCTAACAATAGGTGGAGCGCAGAGATTTGGGTGGCTCTTAACATCAAGGTCTTGAGAGCCAATGAGGATAAAGTAAGGGCGAGGGAAATGGGAGATCCCCGAGAAAACCTGCCTGCCAGTGGCATCGTCTGGCACGATCACCACATGCAAAAATCCGGGAGCGACCCCACCGGGAATCGAACACGGTTCGCCTAAGCGGGAGGCGAATAGTCCAACCACTATACCACCGGGACTCCTTCAAAAGCACATCTCGCCCTTGGACCACCCGTATGACGTATCCGCAATTTCATAAATTTTTTTTTTACTATGATATGACGTCATTTTAACAATGATGAATGTGTCTGACTTTTAGCGTATTCACGACGAGACTTAATAGAGCTGTTACAATACCAGTATATACGTATGTATGGTTTTGAGTTTCATTAAGGATTCTCGCTTACGAATTTATAAACTAACTATATATGTTATGTTTCATAACATGAACAATTATAGGATGCCCAACTTATGAACGATGAACAGCCATTGCCTTAACTTAAAACTTGTTATAATTTGTTTGTCAAATCTTGAAAATATTTACAGTGACGAAAATTTGTGTTTGCCTAGGTAGGAAGAAAATCAAAATCGGTGACAATAATTTAGGGAATATAACGTGAAAATACCCTGATATTAGACCACTCTAAATGTGTGATAAATACAAACTCTTTGATTTATCAACAAACAATAATTTATCATCCCCATTTTTAGATGGAGGCTTAGAAAAAGAGAACTCGATTAATGTATGTGATACACCTGACGATGATATTTCGAAATGCGAAATCGCCGACCCCATTAGTATAAAGTGATTACCACCAAGCAGCGATTACAACGTTTCATTGTCACTTTATGAAGGGACTTGAGAGACTACAGCAGTATCGCACAAGTATGGTATACGGACGGTGACGTCATTAACGGAAGGCTATGGAGCGCAAGCCACATCCATCATCCCAACAGCTCATTTACCTAATACGTGGAGAGAAGGCGAACGCATGGACGGACCACTAAGTCGATAAACTTGAAGAACAACATCCGTCCCAGCGGGCAAACTGCGCGTGATATCATCATCATCTACCTCGCCAGTGCACCACACACGTGGCCTAGTACGAACTGGGTTATGAAACCTGCTATCATGTGACGATTGCCAAGATACGTCACAAGAAATACCCTTTCAAAAGTATTCATATTTTCACAAAATATAACTTTCGAATTTGATAACGTATTTTTAAGAACCACCACCAACAAAATAAATAAAATCACCCCTTGCGTTACCATTATTCCTGTAATAAATAAACATCTAAATATTATTTAAATAACATTAATAAATACCAATCATTTATGCTACAAAATTTTACTGCAATAAGGCCTTAAGTCTCAAGCTCTTCATATTACTTGATCCTACAAATAATATACTCTGTCGCCTTCTTCCATTATTTCCGTTCAACAAACAATACTCCACAAAGAGTAACCTGAATAACAGGATCTTATGGTGTATGACAAAGTTGAATAACTTCGCGTTTAACGTGAATCGGACAAACAGAGTAATTCCGAAACAACATGGCATATATCACTATAGTATGTTCCGAGTCAATGCGTTATTTCAGGTTATTAAATCATGAGTTAGGGAGTCGGTGTTCCAGTTCATCTACTAGTATCTTCATGTATATGCTTCATTGATTATGTCTCCTTAAATAACAACTACAAGCACATTAGTAGTCGTATTCACGCAAAGTCAATAGAGGAAATAAAATGTTACTTGCAAAATGTTGATTTAAAAGTGTGTCTCAAATTTAAGGTGCCCGACTTAAAACGTACGCGAATGGAGATAGTGACGTAATCCGTAAATGATGTCAATCGTAATATTACGTCTGTGATCCACTCGTAAGGCGTGTGTGGTGTTTGCAAGGCCTGTCGTGTCCACCCAAATGTGTACGCAGAAAAACTCCACTCCAGTCGAGAAGTGATAACTGACGTGGATGTATGTTGTGTTCTCAGGAGAAAGGATTTCCATTGTGCATACATACGAACCTATCGAAAAACGCGTGAACCCCCCGCAGACGTCGTAAAACATACACAGTGACATTCGCTGCATCAGTGAGCCCGAACTGTAGCACGTGTACTTCAACATGTTCGATCAAGCGCAGAGGTTTTGCAATTCGTCAACGAGCATCATCAGTTATCAGAATTGTGCATGCTGTATGCGCTTATGTAGCGTAGGTTGCAAGCTTCTTAAACGAGGCACATTTTGTAACAAGTACTTTTGCTTCGAAACGAAATAAGTGATTATTTACCGCAGAAACCAGAATATACTCTAATTAGCCTTAGGCTGTTTAATACCGCGGGGTATTACTAGTCACATTTGCCGATAAAATGCCATCACCATTCCGCCTGGGCATACACTTCACGTCACTAGAATTAAGAGCCGCTCAGTCACCTCCGTATTATTTACCAGTTACTAAGAGCCTCATGTTACATTTACATTGCTTCCTAACGTGACCTGCTTATTGCCAAGAAGGCTATCAGACTGACAAACAGAGGTTGGATAAATTAGCAAATTAATTTGTTCACAGGTTAGAGATTCCACTTCAAGAACGTTTACTCATGGGTTACATTCATCGTTGGATTGAATGAAGAGAGATTTGGGCGGCTCTTATCACCGAGGTCTTGAGAGCCGACGAGGGTGAAGCGAGGTTAGTATGGAGCAGCACAGAAATGAAGTGGCGGGGGTAAATAGAAGATCCCCGAGAAAACCCGCCGACGAGCGGCACCGTACGGAGCGACTCACATTTGCAAAAATCCGGGAGCGTAACTACTGGGAATTGAACCCGGTTCGCCTGGGTGGCAGGTGATTTGTCTAACCACTACAACACCGTGGCCCCCTTTTGTCATTGGAACACAGTTGTTTGTACACCCCCTGAAGGACTCTTTAAGCCAGTAATAAACAAGAAGTAGTACCGCGACTTGTATCGCGTGCAAACAAGTCGAGTTAAAAAAATAGCTATGGCAGCAAGCACTGAGAAGTGTACGCTGCTTCGATTAAGGCCCCCGTCTGCCTGGCGCTTGAACTGCCTTGCTTTGTGCTTGAAATATTGGTTTTTTGACAAAACTACTAAACGTGCCCCCAGTATGTTTACCTACGAAAATGTATCGTACCCTAGACGAGGACGGAATGGTACTTAAGTTACCACGCATGCTGTGAATGTTAGAATGTTATTGTGGAACCATCCAATATAGTCTAAAAACAGTTTTTTTCAGACTGCCGTATCTTAACACATACTAACCGGACACAACCCAAACTACGATAGGAGCCTGTATTGAACTTTGCTACAGACGTTTTCATCAGAAAAAATGATAGGGTGACCGCTGACCAGGCAGCACTGCGAGAACAATGCACGCCAGTTCAGAGCCCTGCGCGTAGTGGTGATGGCGCACTTGTAGAGCGTGCCAGTGTGACCCTTATAGCTCCCGCGCTTCTCGGCCGAAAAATGAGAAAAAATATGCAGGCAGGCGGGACCCTTAATTAATAGGCAGAGTAACGGGAGCTAAGAACAATATATTGCCTCTTAAATGTCGAACTAATATTCTCGATTGTAAAAGTGAAGGCTTTGGTATTTTTAGGCTTGGTAAGTCTCAGAGATGCTTCTATATAAACATCGATTTTTGAGATAAAAATAGGTGAATTTTGTACGAGCTAACAGTTTCTGTAGCATTTAAGGTATCCATAATTTTCCATTTATGTCGTATAACTTAATTATTCTCATACATGTTTTTAAATCGGATGGAATCACAAGCCTGAAGCTTGTTTCTACAGTGCCAAGAAAGAAATTCATAAGCAAAATATCCTAAATGCGATTCACTACATTTGAATTTTTTTATTCATGTCTAAATAACGCGCCACTGGCTCTCCGATAGACCATTTTTGAAATAATGTGACCCCGCAGAGGTGAAACCTTCGTGTAAATGGAAGTTTGGCGTGCAAATAACGACTGACAAGCTGAAATACTGACCCTCGCACCAACGCCAACAATTTTCTGCAGCGATTTGTTCAACGACTGACAAGCTGAAATACTGACCCTCGCACCAACGCCAACAATTGTCTGCAGCGATTTGTTCAACGACTGACAAGCTGAAATACTGACCCTCGCACCAACGCCAACAATTTTCTGCAGCGATTTGTTCAACGACTGACAAGCTGAAATACTGACCCTCGCACCAACGCCAACAATTTTCTGCAGCGATTTGTTCAACGACTGACAAGCTGAAATACTGACCCTCGCACCAACGCCAACAATT
>NQII01003360.1:70535-117526 GCA_002778355.1 Clitarchus hookeri | reverse complement strand
AGGTGAGATACTGGAAGAACGATCGCAGTTGACTCGTCCGTCTTTAAGGTGAGATACTGGAAGAACGATCGCAGTTGACTCGTTCGTATTTCAGGTGGGATTCTTGAAGAACGATTGCAGTTGACTCGTCCGTCTTTCAGGTGAGATACTGGAAGAACGATCGCAGTTGACTCGTCCGTCTTTCAGGTGAGATACTGGAAGAACGATTGCAGTTGACTCGTCCGTTTTTCAGGTGAGATACTGGAAGAACGATCGCAGATGACTCGTCCGTCTTTCAGGTGAGATACTGGAAGAACGATCGCAGTTGACTCGTCCGTCTTTCAGGTGAGATACTGGAAGAACGATCGCAGTTGACTCGTGCGTCTTTCAGGTGAGATACTGGAAGAACGATCGCAGTTGACTCGTCCGTATTTTTGTCGTTTTAATAGTTTATTGACAAAGAAACAGCTTTTCCTGTATATCTATCTGGGGTGTTGTAAAAGTTTTTTTTTGTTTTTGTCTTTTTGTGTATGATTATTTAGTCTCATGATTGGCAATGGACACAGTTCAATCAAACCATTATAACAACATCAACTCACGATTGCCACTTAACTTCAAAGATAAAGTGAGAAAAGTGTTTGTACGAATACGATTATTTAAAATATAACTTATTTGCCATTTGGTAACATTTAAACTGCACGTGCAGACGAAATATATGCTCGGTACACGTAAAATCTGCAGCTGTTATTATTGGATATTTGGTTATAGCAGTGCTTAGGATCGGGATTACGTACTTACCGTAGTGCTCTACGTGAGCGTGTTATTGTTACGTGCACGTGAGCGCGTGACTCGGTAGGTTAAGTGCACGATATTACAACACGCNTCTACGTGAGCGTGTTATTGTTACGTGCACGTGAGCGCGTGACTCGGTAGGTTAAGTGCACGATATTACAACACGCAGAGCTTACAGAAACGTTAATGTAATGTAGCTCACAACTGGTTGTATATTACTGGCTTTAACCAATGACAGGCCGCTGCGATACGCGTTGTCCTAGGCGTTGGCCACGAACAAAAAATTGNTCTACGTGAGCGTGTTATTGTTACGTGCACGTGAGCGCGTGACTCGGTAGGTTAAGTGCACGATATTACAACACGCTGAGCTAACAGAAACGTTAATGTAATGTAGCTCACAACTGGTTGAATATTACTGGCTTTAACCAATGACAGGCCGCTGCGATACGCGTTGTCCTAGGCGTTGGCCACGAACAAAAAATTGNAATATTACTGGCTTTAACCAATGACAGGCCGCTGCGATACGCGTTGTCCTAGGCGTTGGCCACGAACAAAAAATTGTCATTTTATATTTGTACCACTTGTAGTTTATCTTGTAGAAATTACCTGTCACTACTTTTTTCTTAGTTAAAATATTTTTGCATCACATGGTTTTATCAAAATGACATGCCAAACGCAATATTTTGCCGTTTTTGTAATGTAAAAATAAAATAAACCAAACTATTTGCAGAAAATTTCACAGTGTCAACTGAAATTCGTTGTCTTAATTTGTCTTAAGGCAAATACATAATGTACAATAACTATCTTGTATTAAGTATTTTTTTTGATAATGTGCAAACACTCCTTTGTATGATTTTACAGATATTTTGAAGTAGCTATTGACATCTTCTTTCAATGTGAATTATAACATTTCTGTAGGAACACTGCAGAGCCAAAAAAACTGGTATAGGCGTGCGTATGCAAATAAAAGAGGTATGGAACCAATCAGAGTAACGCGATGCGGTCGGCAGCTAGATCGGTTACTGCTGCTACAATAGCAGGTTATCAAGATTTAAGTGAGTTTGAATGTGGTGTTATAGTCGGCGCAAGAGAGATGGGACATAGCATCTCCGAGGTAGCGATAACATTTGGATGTTCGCGTACGACCATTTCACGAGTGTACCGAGAATATCGGGAATCCGGCAAAACATCACATCTTCGACATCGCTGCTGCCAGAAAAAGGTCGTGAAAGAACGGGACAAACGATGACTGACGAGAATCATTAAACGTGACAGACGTGCAACCCTTTCTCAAATTGGCGCAGATTTCAATGCCTCCTGCGTACCTTCAGACATTAGTCGAGTCCATGCCACGTCGTCTTGCGGCACTTCTGCGAGCTCGGAAGGAGTGATGGCCGGGGAAGGGGAGGGGGGCCGTTTGCACGATATTAGGCAGGTGAACCAGTTTTATTTTGGCTCTTCAGTGTAAATTAGTTTTCATTATTTGTACAATTCTAAAACAGAGAAATTGTGATTTTTGCATGTAGGCATATTTAAGCAATAACTACGCAGTCAATATATTTTTTGGAGGATAAATGAAAAAACAGATAAAGTATGTGGTAGCAGTGGCGTATGGTGTATTTTCAACGATTGGTAATAAAGTTTTACTACGAAAATTTGTAAAAACATCCAAGTTGTATGGGATCCCGGCACCTGAACCGCCCATATGAATTTCTTGACTAGCATGCAGACGTCCTGTCATGATCACTCCTCTGTCTGCAATATGTCAACACCAGCGTGCATCGCTGCTTTATGACTCAATGTGTGCGCCTGAAACACTACAGTTGTGAAGTGAAGATACTTGGGTGGCTCTTCACATCGAGGTCTTGAGAGCGTGGAGGGTGCTTGAGGTGAGTATGGAGTGGCGTCGGAAGGGCGGGGGAAGCGGGATATCCCCGAGAAAACCCGCCGACCAACGGCTACGTCTGGCACGATTCCCACTTGCGAAAACCCGGTGACCCGGCCGGGGATTGAGCCTGGTTCGCTTTGATGGGAGGCGAGCAGGCTAACCGCTCAACCACCGCGGCCCCCACTACAGTGGTCGTAAACGTATTATTTCATAATGTATTTATATTACTTCGTCACCGTAATCGGTTTTGTAAATATCAGTAAATGTCTTTTCACACGATCTAAGTTCGCTTGAAACCTTTTCAAAATTTATTAAATTTAATTCATTGAATGCTCTATGACGTCGCTCTGACGTCTTATCGCAGTCATTTTTACTTTCAAACTAATAAATGACTAAAATTCATTAAAATATCTTCCTTTGCACCAGTTCTATATTTTCTTGAATCCAATTCTTCAACTAGCAATCCAAACTATTAAAACGGTAAAAATATGTAGTGTAATGTCTTAACTCATTATTTTAGGCCCACAAAACTTATAAAAATATTTGCTTAGTTTTATTTTATGTCAATTAAATATATAATATTAGAAAATAAATTTTTTTCTTAGATTTTGACAAATTGTTTTCGTGTATTGCATGGTTTGTAGGCGTATGAAAAGAAACATTTTCTGTTGTCAATAAATTGATTTAAATTTGTTGAATTCAAAAAAATATTTGATCGTTTGAAATGGCCTGTGGTTTTTATTGACATAGCTAACTACAATTTGTAATTCTTTTACAATACAATAAAAAAATTGTTGAAATGAATTTCAAAATCCATTGTCACCTGCTACATTCCAGTATTAATAAAGAACGAAAATATTATATTGGTTGAGTTACACAATAACCAGTTAAAATTTTAATTAGTCGTATAATGAATATTATATAGTTCAATGATATACATTGAATACAATGCACCAATTATATATATCTCTCGTGAACTCCACAAAGCTCCGCTCTCTTGTATATATGGATGAGAAACATTGCAACTCTCCACCAGGAGCAACCAGATTACTAACAGAGTCGCCTCGACGTCGCAGGTCGCTGCATACAATAACCGCAGTTCACCGCCTGCAGAGCAAACCACATATGTATTTATACCCACCGTTACATCATCCTAGAGTATTCTGCAACTACACGCACACTAAGAAAACAGTATGACTGTTGGAACTTAATTTATGTTTCGAAAACCCATCTAGACCGTTAATATAGAAACAACAATCAGATGGGTTGTTGGTACCATCCGAATATTGTTAACGTACATAGTAATTAGAACAGATCAATGTTGTGGTTTTATCTGTGATTGTATCTGCTAATTTACTACTTGAAAGCTCACTGATCCTACTACAGAAAACATAGTTCCTTCTGCAGAACAACTTCAGCAATTTTCGTATCGTTCCCCGCAACAAGCAGAACAAAAATAATATGAAATTACTAACATAAAGGTTATGTTGTTAGAACACACATCTGTTTACTGCTACCATAAAACCAGATTACAGAATTGTTCTCTCGTCACTTAATGGCAATTTATTTTTAATTCAGTGCTCAGCCAGAGCAAACGTGATTCGGCGTCGAGACGTTTCCTAAAAGTAAATACAGTTGCGACTCTTCTAGAAAGTTCTGTATGGCGCCGACAGCCCGCGGCCTGTCAACCAAGGCAGCCTTCTTCTGCTTTGACCCCGCACTTGTGACGGAACACGATGCGAGCGCCGTCTCTGTTAAGGTCTGGCCACACATCTCCGCGCCGGACCAGNGGGGGGGGGGCACACTGGCCTTGACCTCGGCCGTGTCAAGAGCGGGAGTCGCCAGTCTGCCTTCAAGTGTTGCTCTGTCGATATCGTCGTGTTTGCGAATTTCAGCAAGAGTGATGCATGCATGATGGCAGTTGCATTAGCGGAATAAGAAGCTGGAGTAGAACATAAAAGAGGTGAGAGATTGAAAAGGTGGCTGTGGGTTCAGAGTGCATGGAAGAGAAGGGGTGTGGAAGGGGAATGCGTGACTTAGTACCCAAATTTGATAAATGACGGAAGAAAATTCTACCATTATTTTCGTATGACGCAATCAACATTCGAAATACTTTTTCAAAAAGTTGAGAGTCATCTCAGAAAGAAAGAAATACATTTCGGAGGCTCGCCATTTCATCAAAACAGCGCCAAGCTTTGTGCTTTAGGTAAATTTCTTTTCCGCTTGGTGCATCGGTGTTTGCATTATTCTTTGACAGATTTTGACGATTGTTTAATTTTTTTTGTCCTTGTTTGAGTGTTAGTAAGAATAAACAATAAAAACTGTGGAATGTATTTTATTTAACATAGAACATACAATATTCCAAGATAATAATGTTCTAAATTCAAATATACGGGTATTCAGAATCTAACCTTATATATATGAATATACTTAAACTGAAATATACGTAAATGAAATGTGAATACTATTTGTTAAATATAACGATCTATAACTCAGTATTAGACAAACAAGATCGAAGTGGGAAGTCGATTTCACTCTTTATATTTTACAATAGTATACGTAACGATAGTTTTTAATTTAAATATCCAATGCTACACGAATTTTACATGTCTATACATTGCATTAAAAAATGACTGTGCATGTTCCTATTAACAGTGTTAAGGATCAAAGTTGTGCTTGNTGCATGTTCCTATTAACAGTGTTAAGGATCAAAGTTGTGCTTGTATTATGTTAATATGGCTGAATTTATAGTGTTAAGAATCAAAGATGTACATGTATCATGTTAATATGGTTGTATTTAACAGTTTTAAGGATCAAAGTTGTGCATGTATCATGTTAATATGGTTGTATTGCATCCGTATGGCATTCCAAGGGAGGAGGTGGTGCATGAGAACGAAAATTGGCAGCAAATGCACTTTAGCTGCTAGATGAGCAACAATACGGTGTTGGATGTGAATGCGATTTCATAACCAGAGGTTGATGGATCGCGATCGAATGATCTTGATCACAAATAAGTTGCTTTAACTCAAATTCTTAGGCAATAGAAAAAATTCTGCTTTTTGCGCGATGTAACAGTATGGGGTTTAACGTTCTTAAAGATGGCGCAATTGCAGCCAGCAAAGCATCAACGGGTTGTGGCTGTTCATGCTGCTACTGTTGTCCCTTTCGGTTTCCTGATCTTTTTTTCCTCTGGGATAAAAGGCATAAGTTAACTTGCAGCGCTTTCCCGGGGATATGGTCTCGAGTTACCTTTTCTTTTTATGCTACAGATTCAAGGACATTTCTTGTCTATTCGTACCCCTGTCACTCTGACTGTTGGGCAACATATTACATTGTTCATCATTTGGCATTTCTGGTTGGCCTTGTTCTTCCGTATCAGGCTGCGGTACTTCTTGGAGGGTGGAGCCAGTGTCTTGAGTGTCAACATCAAAACTTCCGTCGCTGTCTTCGCCACTATCTTTATGTGAAGCATGTACACTGAAGAGCCACAAAAACTGTTACACCTCCCTAATATCGTGTAGGGCCCCCGCGAGCACCCAGAAGGGCGGAGATGACGTGGCATGGACTCGACTAATGTCTGAAGGTATGCAGGAGGAATTTCACACCATGAAACCAGCAGGGTAGTCCAAAAATCCTAAGGATTGCGAGGTGGAGGAGATCTCTTTTGAACAGCAAGTTGCAAGGCATCTCAGATATGCTCAATAATGTTAATTTCTGGTGATTTAGGTGGCCAATGGAAGTGTCTTAAGTCAGAAGAGTGTTCCCGGAGCCACTCGGTATCAACTCTCGACGTGTGGGGTTTCGCATTGTTCTGCTGGAATGGTCTACGTCCGTCGGAATGCACAATGGACATGAATAGGTGCAGGTGATCGGACATGATGCTTACGTATCTGTCACCTGTCAGAGTCGTATCAAGACATATAAGGGGTCCCATTTCACGCCAACTGCGCACGCCCCATACCATGACAGAGCCTCCACCAGCTTGAACAGTCCCCTGTTGACATGTAGGGTCCATGGATTCATGAGGATGTCTCCATACCCGTATACATCCATCCACCCGATAGAATTGGAAACGAGACTCGTCAGACCAGGCTACATGTTTCCAGTCATCAACAGTCCAATGGCGGTGTTAGCGGGCCCAGACGAGGCGTAAAGCTTTCTGTCGTGCAGTCAACAACGGTACACTAGTGGGCCTTCGGCTCCGAAAGCCCATATCAATGATGGTCCGTTGAATAGTTCGCACGCTAGCACTTGTCGATGCCCCGGAATTGAAATCTGTGCCAATCGGAGGAAGGGTTGCACATCTGTCGCGTTTAATAATTCTCGTCAGTCGTAGTTTGTCCCGTTCGTTCACGATCTTTTTCCGGCCGCAGCGATCTCGAAGATTTGATGTTTTACCGGATTCCCGATATTCGCGATATATTCGTGAAATGGTCGTACGCGAAAATCCCAATTTTATCGCTACCTCGGAGATGCTATGTCCCATCTCTCGTGCGCCGACTATTACACCACGTTCAAACTCACTTAAATCTGGATACCCTGCCACTGTAGCAGCAGTAACCAATCTAGCAACTTTGCCAGACGCTTGTTGTCATATATAGGCGCTGCCGACCGCATCGAGCTACTCTGATTGGTTCCATACCTCTGTTATATGCATACGCACGCCTATACAAGTTTTTTTTTGGCTCTCCAGTGTATGTTTGGTAACGTATCCCTTCCCGTCAAGTGAGGCCCCAGAAATGGCTGTATATAATCTTATTTGTATTCCTTATTGTTAGTTGCAGCCATCTTTGTCGTCGCCTTCCTTTTCTTTCAAGATTTTCAAGACGCCTCATGGAAGTGACTCCACTGCATTTTACAAACAGCAGTTGCGCCTGAAAAAAAATTGCGTCATTTACAGTATGCAAACTTAAATGAATTATAATCATGGTCACAGGTATGTTAGTACTGTTGAAAGCCTTGACTCTTGAATATATTATGAACATGTTGAATTTAATAAGTTGTATATCATTACATATGCTAGTTGTGTTGTATGATTACAGTTATTTTAAGTTAATCTATAAGTGAAAGCATTTTTTTATATTTGCTGGTTTATCGCTACCGGGAGTTCATAAAATACCATGTTATTCAGCTTCAGACTGGGTCGATCGACTGTTGCAGTGATTGTTCACCACACTTACCGAGTGATTGTCGACATTGTTTTGCATGAGTCTATACTGGTCCATACAGGAGATCAGTGGGATGCTACTGCTGCTGGGTTTTGGGAAAGGTTCCCGAACGACATCGGAGCAATAGACAGAAGGCATTGCGTAATACAAGCTTCAAAGAACAGCGGAAGTTTGTTCTGGGACTACAACTTCATTGCAGATGATGCGGGAACACCTGGTGCGAATTCGGATGGTAAATATTTGCCAACTCATATCTTGGAAAATCATTCCAAAATAAAACCCTGAACATTGCAAAGGCTTGAAGCTTCCTGCCGCCAATGTTGAACTGCCCATGCTTATCGTTGGTGACGAGGCCTTTCCTGTTAAGACCTACTCAATGAGACCATATCCAGGAAGGAACTTAATTAATGACGAGACATTCCATAACTTCCACATAAGTCGGGCCAGAGAGCAGTGGATAATGCTACAACAGAAGTTTTGTGTACACGCGAGATATCTGTAACGCACGCCTGGCAACGTCACTGTCGCCATGCTAGCAACGTGCGTGTTGTGCAACTTTATCAGCGACAACGAAGGGTGTGTTCATCACGTCCCACAAATAACACAAGACACACGCGAACGAGCCAATCAAACAGGAAAGTTACGAATGTCACGGCCTGTCCGAGGAAGGACAATCAATGCAGCACTTGACGTTAGAGAGAAGCTGAAACCCTTTTTGTTTCTCCAATAGAAAAATTGCAATGGCAAGAAATGACAGCAATGTGGATTTGAAAACACGATTAATTTTTTTGTAAGTGCATTCAGAGAACAGGAAATTGAATTCTGACTACTTCAAATGCTCGCTTACCTAAGTCTAAGGTTTTTATTCACGTATTGACAGAAACGAAACCAAATTTTCAGTGTTTTTTAGTTTATAAATGTAAGTTTCTTACCTACATACCAATGTATTTTGCAGTCTGCTTCTAGATCCTGTCTTTGTACTCCACGTTCCTCTAACTCTCGTGGTTCTTATCGAACAGTACTGGGTGTCGCCAGACTTCTTCTATTATTCTCTATAATCCACTGTTCCACTCATTTATGGACCTGAGAAAATAAACAAGCATATTTGTTTAATCAACAATTACTTCATGATTCTTCAGAATATTAAAAGCAATGTTGCTTTGGGGTCTTGCAAGATGATTCAGCCAAGGAGTTTTATATATATGTGCAACATCGTTAAATATATTATCATTGCACTCAATAAACGGTGCCTCTAATACATAGACTGCGACCATATCCACCGTGCACTTGTCTGCCACGCGACTCACAACAGTTTCAGTTCTTTCCCCACAACTGCGTGACATGGCGGCTTCAAAATATACGTACTCATTTTGAAAAAAAAAATCTGTTTCTTCTGTGACCTTAAACTACTTTGGAAATTTAAAATGGATAATTTAGCATACAGAAGATACTG
Source organism: Clitarchus hookeri (assembly GCA_002778355.1). Lineage (NCBI taxonomy): Eukaryota > Metazoa > Arthropoda > Insecta > Phasmatodea > Phasmatidae > Clitarchus > Clitarchus hookeri. Next base: position 108,246 of record NQII01003360.1, on the reverse strand, counting down.
ATTCTAAGCTCCATTATTTAATTACAACAGTTTTGGTTCACGAGGTTACGGCCACTCATTAAAAATGTATGCCATGTTCTCTTGCTGCGCGAGACGCAAAGTGTTTTGCACGGGGTTTGCCTCCCGAATTAAGTTTGCTACCGTTTTTATTGTCGACGCAAACTTAGCGTTCGCAAAACGGAACTAACGCAAAGTACGGTTTTGCAGCGTGGCCGGACGCAAAACTGCGTGTGTTTCCTGGTGTCGTGGTCATACCAGACCCGCTGGCCCGGCCCGGCCAGAACTTAAGCGACTCCTCGACCCTGCTATCAGCTTTTCACAGTAAACTGGGCTATTCGAACTCTGTGCGTAAGATCTAACTATATGCACATTTGTATTATACGACTATAGTTAAAATAAACATTTCTATACGTCTGCGTCTATCAAGAATAACTTAAATTATTAGATAAGTAAATATTTTACCAATGTTTTAATTTTTATTCTTATGTGCATAACAACGGACAGGAAAGAAATAATTTCAGTATTAACATATGTTAACCTCACACAATTAGTTCAACGATAATACATGGAACTGTGTACATGTTCATTCATGAAACATAAAAACTGTTCCAAATATTATTTTGTTCTCATGATAAAAAAAACTGATAATTACTTATCTCCCACAAATGTCGTTATTCGGTTTGTTACGTATTTTTGTTCGGGTGTTTTGATCTTAATTGTTCCCCAAAATTTCCATGCTTCCTAATTTTACCTGTTGATATTTTCTAACGTGAAACTGTGCGTAATACTCAGGCGAGTGAATAAACAAAGTAACATTAGGAGATAGGTTAGCGTGAGGTGGGGTGGCGGTGGCCTGCTGAATAATGCGGGAGTGGCTCATGCATGTTTGAAGGAAGCAGGTTCGCTGCGCCCAGCGGTGCTTGGGTAAAAGCAGGTAACTGATTCCACAGCTCCTCCGGGAGCATTACAAGGGAGACGAGGAACGACGCAAGCTTGCGATGAAGCTGCGAAAAGTCGACTTCTGCGCCACCGGACATTATATGTCTTCTCCATTCCAAGGCGCCAAGGTTACCTGGTGGCTAGCACACATGTGTCTTGCCACGGCAATCCTGGTTCCACACCTCGCGGGTTTGCTATTCGGTAACATGGCGGACGTTGCTGTTTGTAAGGATGTTTTTTCTCAGGGTGCTCCTGCTTCGTACGCCATTACATATCGACGCCACTGTATCTCACTACACAACCATCGGCGCTTGAAAACCTCTTTTAAGGGGGAGGTATATACTCCATCTTCGATCATATAATTTTACGATTCAATTTAAAAAACCAAACCTGTCAATGAACACGGAACACCTTACCAGTTATTTAAAAATACATTTTTTTCTCACGTGATTGGTTCCACTTCTGTCGCCATAATCAAATCATTATTTTAAAAAATATGTCCAGCTTGGGGAAATACAGATAAATCTGAAACAATAAAACCTAAAAAAATTCAGTTCATTAGAACTTTATGCCAAGTTTGATTACAAAGATTTGTAACAATTAATCCAAAATATATAGTATTCTTCCCACTTACGGCAAATTTCTACTGAGAATTTTAATTCCGGAAGATCATGCTAGAACGATATTAAAGGAATGGGACAATTTTTTTTATTTGAGAATTTCTCAATTTACTTTCACTGGATTTTTTTATTACATAACAATGCACCGTAGTAGTTTATTTGTAAGACGGTCGCATGAAAAGGATTTCGTGGATCGGTGAATTCCAGGCAATATTGGTAATTATCTGGTGTAATATTATAATGTTGTGTGTTGTTAAGTCCCACGTACGGCGCCACTGAAATAATATGTAATTGAAATATTATAATGAGACTGGAGTTATTAGCAGTAATAATAGAAAAATAGTAATCTTCGGATTTATCTGGCACTGAAACTTATGGCGTGTGAAACGGAGAACACATGAAGTAACTTACCCTTGTTAAATAGGATTTAAGTACACTAGAAGATAGTACCACTTCCGTTAATACACATTAATGAAACACTTGCAAATTGAAGGAAACCCCAATGTTGCTAGCAAAACTACACAAACAACAACCCAATCGTAAAGCTATTAATTGTAAATTCAGACGACATTCGTAGGCAGCTGTCTCGAAATCTATAATCAGGAATCAATAGCTGAGAAAATGCAATTAATGCAGCTTATTAATTTCAAATTACGTATAGCAAACACATAAATAATAAAAATGAATGCATTTGGCAGCTGGCAGTTAATTATCGTTACAAAGTGCAAAATTTATATGGTTTAGTCTCAAAGTTAAGTTCAGTCTTATAATACCACAAAAACTCATTTTAAATTTGCCCTGGCTTAGCTCAGTTAATAATGTAGAGTCGTAAATAAATCTTTATCTGAGGAATGTGTAGGTTTAGTTCAAGAAATATAATCAGGTTCTAATTGAAGGGTTATCTGACACTGCTCCGCCTCACGTATTTTAGCGTATTAAAAACTGCATGTTACTTATACTATATCACGAGTAGGAAAATGCCGGAAAACACATTGGTCCTCTTCTTTTACGTTCTTGCGCACGCGGTCGGCCATAATTGAATAAAGTATCATTTGTCGCAACGTCTATACGGTAAATTCACCTAATTAGATCAAATTCTCAGTTACCTGTGTCAATAGCCCTGGCTGACTAACTTAACGTGGTTCAACATACAACATGTCGCCCAGGTTCTTTTTCTCAAACAAATTTTTACAGTGAAAGTTCTAAACTTCAAATTACTTGAGTAATATTGGGCTTAACTCCAGGGTGCATCCAAAAAGCCCTCTTTGCTTTTGACATTATGTTAAACCTGCCAACTTAAGAAAAATATAAACATATAAGGCGTTAACAAAACTGTCAAAACATAAAAATATACGATGATTAATAAAAAAATACATTTAAACTTAAACCATCATCATAGATATAAAAAATATTTCAATTTGAAAACAAAAATTATTATGCAGCTTAAAATATAAATGTTATACAACATACATGTAGTGATAAATAAACATTGAAAACTGCCAACATAACTGTTACCCAGATTAATAAAAAAAACATCATAATATTATAATATTTCGTTGTGGTTATCTTTTCTTTGATTCCATAGTTTTTCATAAAATCGTAGTCTAAATTCCGCTTGTTAGTGCAGGTGTATCCCTTTACGTTTAATGGAATCTATTCCAAAATATAACTTTCTGACACATCAACATACACATAATTTAAAATACGTGATTAAGTGTGCTGTTATTAAATTATCTCATTGCTCAGTGATCTAATTCTATCCGCACTATAACAACAGAATATTAAAAATTCTGCTTCCATAACATAATTGGTTTGTCGGCGACCTTCAATCCATCGTGAGATGATATGTCTTTAGGATCTTTTTTCATAGACACTACTGAGAAATACGCACGTATTTTCCAACTTAGAGTAACCACCTACTGTTTAATAATCCAATTTTTTACACTCAGAAATTGAAATAAAAAAATTGTACATATCAAAGAAAAAATTGCCTTTCACAAATTTTCTTGTTAAAGAAATAGAATTGGATGTCTCAATTAATTTTCGTAGTAATAGTACCATACGCACTGTGGTTAACAAGTGCACATACGTCGTTACATTTTACTTCTTACTCAGTACATCGCAGGTAAAACTCAAAGTTGCAATTTTCGATCAACACAAGTGGTAGTTATGTATTAAAGTATATGAGTTTTAAAGTACATATTAAAAAATGAGAATGACCGTAAACTTTATATTTTAATACAACAATCTATTTGTCCATATAGTTTCCAACTATAAGTATGGTAATATTTTTTATTATAAAACCCCCTAGCTACACAGGTTATTTGTTATTCTAACACAAATTTTAACTACGCAAATCGAAGTCCAGACAACCATAGTCGCTGAAAAATATATATTTCAAGTTTTAAGTTTACAACTCACAAAATCCAATAACAAATTCCAATTCTGAAAGGAAAAAACCCTGGTGAAAATATGTGTTTAAATTTTAATCTTTACAGCGACTTGTTTTATTTACAAAATAAATTTTCATGTGGATGAACCCACTAGAGAGAGGTCGTCCTGGAACACAAATTCAGTAATGTTTTCACATTACAGGCGCCTGGAGCTGCGGGGAAAATATTTGTTGTTCTTTGACGTGTCAAACACATTAGTCTGAAAAAAGAATTTTCTGGACGGGTAAAGCAATTGTTTACAATTCGTTATTAAATTTTTTAAATACATTTTTTTTATTTTATGGAATTTTCTAACGCAATATTTCATTTATATTATCCCAAAAAAACGCATGGGTACTTTAACAACTGATGATTACTATATTTGAACCCTTTTATGATATTATTACGCACGAGGTTTATGGAAAGTTTTCGCTGTGCGCTAATGCCAGAAACATGTAATATTGTTTTTTTTTCATTTAAGACAATTATTTTGGCATATTTTCTGGTTTGTCTTTTAACTTTTAATAAATCTAATTCGCTAGTCTAATTCAATTACTAATGTACATGGCAGCAGTATCCAAAGAGTTCAAAATTTTCAATAAATCAAACTCCGTCAATAAACATTGAGTAGATTGAATTCTGTTCATGATTTTGTTTTCAGGAATTCGTACCCTGCGATAACTTCCCGTAACCCTTAATTTTCCCTAATTATATTTGTTGGTAAACGTTTCAAAAATGTAATATATTTTACTTATATTGAGGTATCTTTTCCTGTAGGAAAATTATATAAATTCAAACAATTTACTTCGGTTACTGGTTAGTAAAAAAAGATACTGAAAAAAGTAACTAAAATTAACATGTAAAGTATTAATAAAGGGTAGCCAATGCACTCGAAGCACTCGTTTATAGGAAACACTTAAAGACTGTTAATATTTTTACGGAAAAGCATAATATCAGCTAAACTATGAACTTACGAGGCAATTGGTATATTTTGAAACACTGCCAATATTATTCTGTATAAATGTTGTAGAATTAATATTCCTTATTAATATGAGATTTATTTTGATAACCAGTTACAAAATTTAATCACACTAGTAGAAAGTCAATAAAAATAACAAACTACATATTGTAGATTGAGCATAATGACAAGAATGCGGGCTGCTTTCCCTTATTCTTTAGCATATATGCAACCCACATCACAACATATATGTGTTGGCGGGTAATTCGAGCACACTCGAGTAGTATGCTTTGGAGTTGTCTGGTGCACCTGGCTGCTGGCTGTAAAACTAAGGTGCCATGGCGGCCATTTTGAATTTACCTTTTTTTCCTTAAATTTTTTTTGGGTTTCCTTAAAAATGCTAAAATTTCCCACAAACAATGCACCTTGCAAAATCCGGCTGGTAGTTGCACACTCCTGCGGAATCCAGCTGAAAATGTGAAAATGCCCGCCGGAGTGTTCAATAATTTTCCAGCAAGCTCTGTCATTCCATACCAGCACCATCTAACTTGTTGAAGAATGTGAGTTCATTGACCTGTAATGCAACTTGTCTCATTCGTTCCAGTCTCTCTCACCCACGTCCACTCTCTCTCGCTCTCTCTCTCTCGCTTGCTCTATCCCTTGGGTTTTTCTCATATTTCTTCTGGTCTCCTTTATATTCTCTCTATTGTTTTTATGTCCACCAACTTTAATTCCCGTAACCCGCCACTGCCAGTCGTCTGCTGTAGGCGGCCATCTTTGATTCCCGCATCCACCACCAGAGTGTGCTAAGGCATCTTTAATTCTTGCCACTGCCATCTGTTGGCCGATGTAGGCGTCCAACTTTGATTCTCGTGCCCACCATTAGAGTTTTTGGAGTTCTACATTTCGCGGCTAGGAGAACCGGTACTATCACAGCCATTTTGTGTATCGGTTCACTCGTCGTCTGCGTGGGTGCGATAGCATCGGGGAGTGTAGATCAAACGGTAGCCACCAAAAGCGTTGGGAATTATTTTTTAGATGGTAGTCGTTTTGGAACTAAAAAAATTAATTCCATAGGCGTGCGGGATCGTTCCGTTATCCCTAGATTCAGCAGTCGTGTGTCATACACACAAGACCACTGCAACATATAGGAAATATAGATGTTTAAGGACGAATACATATATAGTTATTACGATCCCGGGCATTCGGACAAGTCAGTAATGTTATATTTATATAAATAGCCATTGCAGGTTAGGAGAATAAGTAAAGAAAATACCCAAATCAGGCTACGCACTCACCAAACAATAAAATTGTCATCGCGAAAAAAAAGAGGATTTTTAATTGTTCAAGATCTAGTCGTCAAATTCATATCCAAGACATCACCCCCGACGACGAAAAGGACGGCTGGGTCAAGTATGCCTCAAGCTGTCGTATAAGCATAGTTGGCTGTAATTCCTGAACTGTTTAAGATATAGTCGTCAAATTCATAACATAGGCATCACGCCTGATGTCGAATAGGATGGTAGAGAAATTACGCCCTAAACCCTCTTTAAAGCACATTTGGCCACCATTTCCGAACCATTGAAGATATCGTATTCAAATTCATAACTATCGCATTACTCCTGGTTACAAATAGGGCGGTATTAGTAATTACACTTTGTCATCTTATAAGCATAGTTGGTCGCCATTTACGAACCTTTTAATATATAGTCATCAAATCCGTAATATAGGCAACACTGTTCATGATGAATATGGAGGTGGAGACAATTACGCTTTAAGCACTCGTATGAGAATATTCGGCTGTATTTTCCAAACAGTTTAAGAACAAATTTAAATCGTATATATCGCTCTCAACATAGAAAAGGGTAGAAGGGTAAATTATTCATTAATTTCGCTTGTAAACATAGATGCCGGTCATTTCCTAACCGCGAAAACCACAACCGTCAAATTCATATCACTGGTATTATTCCTGGATGAAATCAATGCGATTGGGATAATTAGGGCTTTCAGCCCTGTTCTAAGTATAGGAGGATGACATTTCTGAAATATTTAAGTTCGGCTTGCATGTAACAGTCTTTCGTACATGTAAAGAAAATAAAGGCAGGAATACAAATCAATGTTTTTGCAAGCATTTCGTAGTAGTAAGTAGTTACTAATTCATGTAGGAGTGAAGAGGACCTAAAATAGCACACATGCGCGCTGGTCCACACACACTCGTCAATCACCACTACCATTCTCGTAGTCAGCTACCGCAGGCTACACACAAATAAATAAACATTAGCACAGGAAACATGCAACAACCATCCATACATGAAATAGTTTAAGTACACACGATCGCGCTGCGAGCAAGGTGTAAGTAGTCATGAAGGTTACATTATACTTAATACACATAAATAAACAGGGTCAGCCGGACACGGGGGCCAGCATCCTGAGACCTCGACAGCATGAGTAATTCTCAACAACAACCACCCATACATTGGAAAAATAAAGATGTATACATTTGCACCAGATCAAGCTGTAGGTAGCCACTGGTTACATTAAAACATGTGCAATTACATACAAATAAACAGTGTCGGTTTAACAAGAGGGTCACCGAACCCGCGTGTAAAATGTATGGTACCATCCTGTAGATGAAAAATTGGTCACATTGCCATAAAAATATATCCATTGGTTCTGCAGACTGTAATAGTGACATCAATGTTACCAGTGAACCATGAACTTTGGTAAAAAGCCTTAATTATCGAGAAAATGAAGAGAGTATACAATCACATGGACTAACCTCAAAGAAAATTTACAATGTACCAAGTGCGAATACACTATACACGACTTGTAAATACTGTGTTCCTTTGCTTGCTACGAAACAACATACACTTAAACCATTAGTAGCGCAAGAGAGACATCACCTCTGCACGCTGGGGCAAACAGACATAAACAAATAAATATAAAAGCAAATAGTTAAAAGCATTTACCACCCAATGCATATTGCGCGGCCATCAGGCACTGTACTTTATGTAAGCGAAAAAATACAATGGCGAAGTGCGGGAACGATAAGAGGACAACCCTGCTACAAATTATGCAACAGATATAAAATTAAAATATAAATTAAAATAGTTATAAGAATTTACCAAACAGCACAATCACATATTACACGAGCGTTGGGTGCTGTATGCTTCTTTAGACAATGCTAGACAAGGCCTGGTTGTCGTGGTCAGTACAACAGAACAGCAAACGTCTTCCTTACGAACCAAGTGAAAAGAAATCGTCAAATTCAGAGTACAGACAACACTCACAATACTAGTAGCATAATGTTCCCAACCCGACTGATGTTGTACGATCAACTAACATCTTAGTAATCTGTAAGGCTGCCCCAGGTGGTCGGCCGGCGGAGCGAGCACCGTGCAGGTCTCGACAAGTTGAAGAGATGGTCATAACACTAGCCGAGAGAGACGCATCAGGCTCCAGGGTGGCAGACCAGCCGAGTCACACATGCACACCTCTTTTTGAAAGGAATTCAGTTATACAGTACAAGGTTACAATTTATTTAGTTTAAAATATTATATACATGTATTTATTTGAATGCACACAATTTATAGTGCTAGAACAGAAAACACATTATGAAAGAATTAGCCTTGAAGCACTCACCACAAAATTGTATTTGTACATATCATTGAATATACGAACTTTGTAATGACGAGAAAGGAGGCATCGCAACACACATAGCAAAAATAGCAGAGGTTTACTTTAGCTAACAAAACAAGTGTGGCTGTTTCATACAGACCACAATGACCGTCCTGCCTTTCCATGCATGGTATACATCACCGACCAAGAGAGCGACTCGGCACATACAAGTATTATAATTAAGACACCCTTGACAAAACGTACTTACGTTTTACATATGCTATTTAATTTTTTTAGGAAATAACTCTTGTACCCTGGCAGTGCTGGAGACACTGCTCCATCCTTGAAAGTAATATGTCGCATGTTCAATCTCTTAGAAAGTCCAGGTAAAAATACAACCTGATATGCTATTAAAAATGTTCTGTGTATTATATGTTGCATATTTAAGTATCGAGCACATCAAGAAAACTCCGCAATGAACTATATCTCCAATAAAATATTTCATACATAAATATACTCACTGTATTGTAATTTCAAGTAATTACAGCAAACATGCAACACTGTGACAAACCGAGATGGACAACACGAACTGGCTTGTAGTGATAATGGTATACAGGCATACATAAGGAAAAAAAAGGTCTCCCTTTGTCGTCGAGCATAGTGGAAAGAAGATCGTTACGTCTACATTCGTCTACTGCGGTCACGTACGTTGTTACAATACGAAGACGGAATCTTTGGTTAAATATTTACCATCAGTTACACTGATTGCATCGTCAACAGCAAGGGACTCTGGAAATTCACACTTTATATCACGAAAACATGAAAGTAGCCATTGCATGTTCAGATTTGAATACCAGACTTGCCATCTCGATAACTGTGACTTGGTTTTCGCCCGCAGTTTTAGTCTGAATATGCATAGAAATAAATGCGAAGACAATGTTTGTTGTTAGTCAGGAAGTGAGTGTAAGTATGGGGGCAATAAGGTATACTGATATGTATGTGTGTATAGTTAAAATCCTTTTAACCTCGCCGCTTACGATAAAATTTATCTCCAACAGATATTTGTACAATGCCATACTCCATGTATGTTCATCACAAATACATGTAGCCTACCAGACATTTTTAATCACATAGCAGAAGGTGCATTCTTAGACGATATGAATTTAAAAAAATATATATAACAAATTAATTTTAATTTTTTTAATGTTGTGTATTTATTCCTATTCTTAAACAAATTGTACATAAACATAATATGGATTTCAATAAAATTCCGCGCTCTGAGTTAATTAATAATCAAATTTATTTCGTCACTGAGAGAAAAATACCCTCCTCTTTGCAATGCAACCGATATCTATAGTCTATCAACCAAGTCTTTGGGGTCTTCAGAAAATAAGCAGCTATACTTCACGTCACTCTTCGTAGAAGGTTCATGATACATGTCTGCATGCATGTACTTTTCTGATGAGAAGGTTGCAAGATACCTCTTGGCCAGAGTATAGGGCCCAAATCTACGTTTCTTCTGCCCCAACTTCATGTAGCCCTTATCACCAACAACACGTTTACGCTTTTGCTTTGCTGATGTCGACATTTCATCGTCAGTAGAATAGGCATATTTTCCAAAAATGCCAGCAGTCTTGCAGGTCACATTTCTATCAAATGCTGCACCACACATATCACATGTTAGTATTCTGGAGGTAGGTTTCTTTGAACATTCGCTCTGTTCATAGCGACGTGCATTGCAACTTTTACTCAAGTCCTTGCCACGGTAACTGCATTGTTATTCAGGTTGTTGTTGAACATTAGGCGAAGCTTTGCATGTGGTCGTCCAGGACATACTCTATTGCACACCCTCAGTGGTTTTCATCATCTTCAGGCATGTGTGAACTCAAACACTTGTACCACTATGCAGAGCTGACTCCTCGCTGCTGACTCCTCGCTGCTGACTCCTCACTGCTGCCTTCATGCAGTACCGGTGCCGCACATGTCAGTTTAACAACTGTGTGAATTTCTGCAGTTGCTGTTATTTATACCTCGATTCTTCCAGCCGAATACGAAGCTATGTTGTAATTTTCTGTAGTTGGGTAGAGGGAAATCAGTATGCACCTATTTGTTAAGTTGATTGAGCCCACTAGTTCTCAGTTCTAGATGATTTACAGATGACAGGGTCCAACCTGAATCCTTGGTAATAGTTTATTCTTCCTCGTGATATTAGATTTGAATACTTTTATCAATGACGCTTTCTATTCCCTCAACATCTTCACATCTACATTCTATGCATTAAGTCTCTAGTATGACTTTCGTCATCGTGAGGTCCTGGTTTCGTATAGTTACAGTCCCGTTATTAGCTATATTTTACACCACCATATTTTTCCATCTCTTCGATAAGTTAGTTTATAATATTTTGTTTCATACTTGACAGGAACGAGCAAGCATTGTGTAGTATATTGGACATATTAAGTGCAACATAATCTGATAGAAGAACACATGAATGAAGATTGCTTCAAGAAAAAGCCATTAACAATATGCTTTGGAGATGAACAATAACCTTGAGTTAGTTCATCAGTGGTCCATGTATTGTTAACTTTACAAAGTTTCAAATGTATTATTAAATTGTCAACTATTTCATACATTCGTTTACATCCATCACACAGATATATCATACAAATGGTGCCCCTAGCACATTTACTTTCCTCGTCCCTTCTTGCATCTTGCGCATATATAAACGTCTCATCTCAATAGTTGCATTGATATATTGGCGGGAGCAAACAACAGCTCTAATCGTTAACAGATGAGCCCACACATTTATTTAGTAATCTTTGCAGATAATGTTTGGCAGGCAGCGTGGGGAGTATCTTGCAGGTTGCAAGATGCTACTACGTCCAAACAGAGATTTACACTTTCCGCATGTGAACATAACACGCTCTGGATTCTGACGGCAGCCATCTTCATCATGTCTGCAGTGTTTTTGTTTAGAAAGGTTTTCTTGTAGTAGCAGCACAAATAACATTCCTGAATATTTGCAATCGTAGAATAATAGCACCTTATCTACAGCCGCTGTTCACTCTTCGTAGTCTGAATAGCAACTGAGCTGGCCAGCCTATCCTGACAGTATATATTACCATTCGGTTTTTTCTTTTCTCTTTGTCCCAATACTTGCACTCACTTCCTGACCAACAACAAACATTGTCTTTGCACTCCTTGCTGTGATTATTCAGACGAACACTGCGGGCGAACACTACGTCACTGTTATCGAAATGTTAAGGCTTGTGTGGAAATCTGAAAATGCAATGGCATGTTGTCTTGATGCAAGGAGCGAATAATAATAGTCCCTTGCTGTTGACGATGCCACCCTGGAGCCTGATGCGTCTCTCTCGGCTAGTGTTATGACCAATTCTTCGGCTTGCCGAGACCTGCACGAAGTTCGCGCCGCCGGCCGACCACCTGGGGCAGCCTTACAGATTCCCAAGATGTTAGTTGATCGTACAACGTCGGTCGGATGGGACACTTCCTGCTGCTAGAGTTGTGAGTGTTGGCTGTACTCCACATTTGACGGTTTCATTTCAATCGGTTCGTAAGGAAGTCGTTTGCTATTCTGTTGTACTAAACAGGAAGGCCTGGTATTGTATAGCGTCATATAACACAGCATAAAGCAAACAATCCTTGTGTAATATGCGATTGCGCATGTTGTAAGTGCTTATAATTATTTAATTTATTTTATATATACATATGTTTGTTGCATCAGAGTATAGCAGTGTTGACCTCTTATCGTTCCCGCACTTCACAATGGTAATTTTTTTCCCATAACATAATGTACAGCGATCTATGCTCGAGCAATATGTATGCTGGTCCTTGTAAATGTATGCTCTTTTGATCTCCTCGAGCACTTCAGCTTTTCACCAAAGTACTTGGTACACTGGTAATGTTGTTATCACTCTTACGGTTTGCAGAACTAACGGTTTTTTTATATTAACGTGACCAATTTTTCAAGTACGGCTTGGTTTCATTATATATTACATGCGGTTTCGGTGACCCTCTTGTTAAAAAGAAAGTGTTTATTTGTGTGAAATCGTACATATTTTAAGGTAACCGGTGGCTACCTACACCTTGCTCTGGTGGAAATGTATAAACCTTTATTTTTCCAATGTATGGGTAGTTGTTGTTGAGGATTACTCATGCTGTCGAGGTCTCAGGATGCCTTCCCTCATGTCAGGCTGACTGTAATTATTTATGTGTATTAAGTATAATGTAACCTCCATGACTACTTACATTTTGCTCGCAGCGCAATTGTGTATACTTAATTTATTTCATGTTCGGATGGTTGTTGCATGTTGACTGTGCTATTGTTATATTATATATACGTACTAGAGAACCGGCCCGGCTTCACCCGGTAACAATTTAGTTTTTAAAGCGATACTTTGAATGACAAAAATGGTTACTGTGGGTCATCCTTAAAAGATAAACGTATGCTATCATGGATTTTTCTGTAGACCTTTTTGAGAGCTACTGTTCTGTAGCACATTAATTTAAAGTATCTCTTATGGTTTAGTCAGCGCAAGCTATGTAAGTGCCCTAGAAGCGGTTTTTTTACGACTTGATTACAAACGGTTCAACATTTCTCAACTATCCTTACTTTAAATATAAATGTTTTAAATACTAAAAGCGTCCTCAAGAAATTCTCTAATTTGATGTTGTAAACCACATCAAAGTCAATCAAATAGTTTAGAAATACTAAGCGAATACACAGACAGACGCGGAAAAGCGACTTTGTTTTATACTATTTAGATATATCTATTTAACGAGTACGACATAAACTTCTTATATTGTTGTCTCAACTTTTATATAGACCGTGGTTGATTTAACAAGATAGTTTCTTTCAAATGAAATTAATATTTTGATGGCTAGAACAGTTTCACCTTGTTATTACCCCAGTTTGTTGACCCAGCATAATTAAATAATTAAATTACCTGCTTACATTTGTTAAGCCATGTTATGATCAAGTTGTGTGGGTTATTATAGTTCGAAAATACAATTACGATAACAGTAGTGCTTTCCAAAATGGCTGGTGATGTCATTTCAAGTGAAAGCAAAAATAAAATATGTGAAACGGAATACCAATGCTTAAGAGTTACCTTAATTATACCAAATGCCAACAGTTTTTACCACGATTCTCTTAGGTCGGTTAGTAGAGAAGCAGATTTCCAAGCCAAAATCCAGGGCTGAAGTCTCGATTGTGTCATCGACTCTTTCACTCGTTTTAAAAATGACGACCACGTAAATATTTCAAATTAGTAAACCCTATCTACCAAAGCATTACGCTGATCACATCCAAAGATAGTACTCCGAGTCCTACCTTCGTAATGCAGATAATTGTACGCTAATTTATAGTACATGGTTTTATGGGTTCGAGTCCCGTGTAAGGCACGAGTCTATTTGTAATTGTCTCACTACTGTTGCATAGGTTTCTGGTTCGATCTCTAATGAAATGTCTGAGAAAGAGTCGCCAAGGCCTATCTACTATGAAAGATTTTAAGAGCTCGATTAGAAATTATTTGGTCGCATGTAAAGGAAAGTAGACTTATTCCTTGTCATAAACTTGAAACGTGATGTTAACATATTAATGACATCAATCGTTTTGAGCAAACATATATATTTCACGATTTCTTAACTTCAGTTCTGCCATACTTGTACGCAAACAAGAACACGAAAATAATTTCAGCTATTGTATTGCGATCGTTTCTTTTAGTAATGAAGCGTTCTGGTGGAAACTAAAATATCTATGTAACGGTTGTCCAATATGTTTATTTTACTGTATGTTCATATTTGCAAGAATGTAATTTTCTCTTCCTGTTATGATTTAATACGTAAACAACAATAAGTTTTCTTTCATTTACAGTGAAGAAGAAGACTGGTAACTACCAGTCACTTGTCGAAGAATTTGACGTCTGATTAATTCGCACATATTAAGGTGAGTTTAAAATGTTTGTCTTTCTTGCTTCGACTTAAGTTCCTTTTTGCTGTTACATGTTTGGTTTCTATATTTCTTCTAATAAATAAAGTAGAAAAGATAGTACATCGATGTATTAAATGCAATGTTTAAAAATCTCCGGGTACCCTTTAAAAGTTACCAAATTATTTTACGTTTTTGAAGCTAACGATAACCTAAAAAAATTAATAGGTAACTATTTGTGCAACAAAAATTTTAAGAGTTATTTATAGTTGCATTGTAAATGGATAAAATATAGTTGGTTGGGAAATTTGGAATTCCATTCCAAATTAAATAATACCATTAAAGATAATGCAACTTCGCAATAAAAGACACTGAACTTCGAGGAACTCGTATCACTTGTTTGAAATGTGGGTGTAAAATGTCGTGTCCTTGTGGCGGGAGTTAGAAAGGACGTACTGGGAATGCGCTGCTGTCTCATGTCTGTTATCTCTGCGCCAGAATGCTATATGCGTCGGGTATAACAGATGCGTGAAGGTTTGTGCGTGTCGGAACGTCAACATAGCTGCAGCCTGCTACGCACAGTCCGTAATCCGCAATGTCTGCGAGCCTTATCTCCTGCCTGCTTGTACTTATCCTCTCCCTTTCCTTCGAGATAATCCCCTGGAAGACACAGTCGCCTCTTCCTCCCAAGTCTTCTCGTCTCCTTGCCGCCCTACACAGCCTTACAACGACAAGCAGTCTCTTGTACTAGAGTAAACTTGAACCCGCTCGTCCTTCAACTTAACGTTAATATCTGCTTTTATTATATGACACGTTTAAATTACATTTCTTTGCCTTGTCAATAGTAAATTAAATTCACTGTAGCAGTTAGAAAACCATTTTTTTCAGTACCCAATAAAAACCTTTAACAAATTTTACTACTATGAAAATAAATAAAATAGTTCTTTTTTTTTACTTTTTGCCGTAATAGTTTCACTATGTGCATACACACACTCCTAAGTGCTCTGATTATGACTCACAGTTTACCTTCAAGATGTTACCGACGTATAAGAATATTTACTGTTTATGCAAATCATCTGCTCTAAATTTTGTAAAATTGTTACAATGATTCCTTAAACACTTCTCACATCTTTATGCCTACTTGCAAATTTTTGTCATAGAAAACCATTATGTTTTATGCTTAAATGTCTTTATAAGCATACATAGATAAAAATGCACGTGTCAAAGATATTATGTTAAACACATATATTTATTTTAAAAATCAGTTAATGTCAATGTATAAAGGTCTATATATGTATGTTGTCTGTACAATTGTACACCGTTCGACAGATCTACATCAAATATGGCAGGGATTATGTTCAGTACTCAACATAAAACACTGTAATTGCCAAAAAAGGTTTCCACCCCACCCCTTCATTATCGAGGTGAGCTCAAAACCACTAAAAGAGATGGATCTTGCATCTATCATTGCCCTCTTGTACCCGGGGAGAGGCGGGTAGTTCTGCCTTGAAATACAACAAATATAGACTAGAAGTAGAATTATTTTACTATGCCATGTTGGAACTTGCATGCGACCACCATGTTGTAACTTGCGTGTGACTGCCATGTTGGAACTTGTGTGCGACCGCCATGTTGGAACTTGCATGCGACCGCCATGTTGGAACTCGCGTGTGACCGCCATGTTGGAACTTGCGTGCGACCGCCATGTTGGAACTCGCATGCGACCGCGCTCTCCGCAAAAGAACGATCGAAATAAAAGTGAGAAGTATTCGTTCCTATCAAGTAAGTAAAACCACAACTCATAATATGGAGTGAACATATTGGAGAACACATTTTACGACATTAGCGACCCCAGCGTCACTTTGGTGAAACTGAATCTGTTGTGGTAAATTATTTACATTGAGAAAGAAGAAGAACTGTCCGCAATGCCACAAACACATAATAAGAAACGGAACGTGTTAGTGCAAGATAAACAACAGGAATGAACAAGGAAAGAGTTAAATGATTATTTTCAGACAACTCGAGAATGCACTTGTGATAATTGTTTACAAGTTATGCCGTGCTACATACTGAGTCCACTTTTGGAATACAAGTATACCTTGTTCCCTTGAACAATCTCTCGCACGCCTAATCCCGCATGCAATTTCGCCATTCGACTCGTTTCAAATGCACTGCGATTTGTGCCTGACGCGCCGTGTTTCTCCATTTATTGTCACACGTCACATTTCCCAAAGTCGACGTTTTTCGCTAAACACAGATTAACTGATAGTTTTTGAAACTATAGAAAATTGTCGCAGCCTTGTTACGGTTTTCAGTCCATAAATAGTTATTGCATGTAGAAGAAAATCGAAATGACAACATCAATTATCGATCAGCACCTCTTTCAAAAACTGTCTGAAGATCCTAGAAAACGTAACCGCCAAGAGTGGACGTGGTGGATTAGTGGCCATAACGTACCGGATTCCATTTCCGGAGAGGCATCGCAAGATTTTCGTATTCAAGGAAACGTGGAGGGTGTTGCCGTTTTCCGTTTGGTACTTCCGTTTCCCCCCACCAAAGAGTAATGACACCCTCGCCCTCCACTACTTGCAACCATCCCATCCATTAACTCTATCAGTGGGAAACCACTTATTCACAGAATCAGTGAAAATTGCTCCACTTCAACCAACTTCATGCGACGCATTATATACATATATTTTTTTTAATTTATCAAAATCATTTGTAGAAATATACATATATTCTGTAGTGCTTAACTATATTGAAAAAATTAACGCAATTGAAAAAAGTTATAAAATTTAAATTCGCGGTGCCCGGGATTTGAAAGGACAATAGCCCGTTTCAAGACTGTAACCAAATGAACCCGTTAACTAACCAATAGATCTACCAAGCTAGCGTCACTTGAAAGGGCAGAAATATTTCAATTGTATTTATCAACGAAAATATGTAGCTACATGTATATTGAATGACCATTATTTTCCTTTTTGGTTTAATTGGTAATGTTATGATTGTCAAAATAAATAGTACGTATGAATGTACTCACTTCACCACATTTAATCCAGTTTAAACCTTCGAGCCTTGCGCTGTGATGATTACGTGGAAACGAAATGAAAGATGTAAAAACGAAATGAAAGACTGAATGTTCATATTGCCTCGTAAAATGGTAGCTATTATAAAAGACGAAACTCGCATTAAGAGAAAACATGTATATGTTAGGGGTTTTATTACGTTATGCTTGGTTAATTCATTTGATACGCGTTGCTTAAACTAATCAATCAGTCAAAAAAAAAAACAAATCACTGAAAAACAGTGAAAGGAATAATTTATTAATCAGTGGGAAATGTTACTGAACCAATAAGTGAAGGAAAACTGGCATTTTGTCACTAATTGCGTTGTGTTGAGAGATTTGGACGGCCCATAGAACCAATGTCTTAAGAGCCGATGTGGGTGAAATGAGGTGAGAATGGAGTAACACCGGACTGCAAGGGCGGGAGAAACGGGAGATCCCCGAGAAAACTCACAGGCCAGCGGCATCGTCCGGCGCGATTCCCACTTGCAAAAATCCGGGAGTGACCCGGCCGGGAAATTATCTTGGTTCGCATTGACTGAAGTGATTGTTCGATATCATATTGACTGATTTACAGAGCGAAATACTCACTGATTCAGAAATAGAGTGTTGTAATATATTTATCGCAATGACAATTCAATGATTTACAGTGTGTGCAACATAATACTGGAGACGTCGTTCCGAAGTCACATGAACAGCTTCTGCCAATATCACCAGCCACAAACACGCATGTATCGCTCTCGACATATGACCGCACTATAGCAAAGAATACTTGGCAGTACAGATGTTAAACAGCATTTCAATCCGCGAACTTGAGCCACACGTGCCACAAAAATGCCGCCACTTGCCAGAAACATGTTGGAACGCCGTCCTGCAATCAGCGCTGACTCGCCAGTCGGCAGATCAGCCAGTAGGGAAACTTGAGCAGCGTGCAGCAGCCAACCGGACACTAGGCCCGTTCTCGGAGCCTCGCGGCAGTCAATCAGAGAATCGAAGGAACCTCCACGTCATTTCATCTCTGCGTACCTTACTATTAGGTGTTTGTTATTATAAAGAATGTTCATGATAACATGAGAACTTATGAAATCAACCTTTGAATAATATCGCTTTCCCTGCCTGCTTGTATTTTAACGGGCACACCGACGCTCTAAAGTTGGTAATTACGGAGAGAAAGTAGTTCCATGTTTTAACACTGAATTAATATTGAGAGGAAAACATTGCAGAATACCGAAATTGATTTGTTTCACTTGCTGCATATTTATTGCATATAAGTGCACGAGTTAACAACATTTTAAAATAATTACTTTTCTAATAATTTCACATTTTCATTCGACTGACTCATGAATAATGTGATAAGGACAGTGCAACGTTAATTTTACATGTGGCGGAAGTATACGGATTGTGCATACAAATAGGTCTTTGGCTGGACTTTCAAAAGTGCGCACTTTACCGTGAACAGACGTCATGTAATAGTACAGTTCTGAACAAAAAATGTTTTCCGTTGCAACGCCTAACATAACGTATATTTATATATGGGTGAAATAATTAAAGGAAGGGGCGAGTTGCAGATGTTGGTAATGACGTTACTCACTGCGCAGTGTTGGTAGAGCGAAGCAGTACATCTAGTTACGGTTGGCGGGGGGAATGGCGGGGTGAGTGTTGACCACGAGCTGGCGGAGGGGAGGAAATGCGATGCGACCCCGGAGGACATTAGTCAGGGCGGAGGGGGTTGTCAGCAGGGGTGTGTTGCGACCTCGCCTGAGTGATGGTTGGTCGTGGCGACAACACATCCTGAACTTGAACAGCCTCACTCCCCTGTCCTCTTCACGCTTCCTCCGCATCGCAGTGGTTTCACGCTCAACAAACAAACACACACACACAAACACACACAGCCTCACAGTGCAACATTGCACTAAAACTGACTACCTGTGCGAAACTGATTCGCAATAGTATATTTATTTTGTAGTTTTATCCAATGAACGGAGTGAAGATGATTGGGCTGGATCTTAACATCGGGGTCTTGGAGCCGATGAGGGTGAAGCGAAGTGAGTATGAATCAACGCTGGAATGCAAGCGCTGGGTAAATGGGAGATCCCCGAGAAAACTCGTCGACCAGCTACAGGAGTATGTCCGGTAATTTCAAATTCGTTTAACTGTTTAAAAATGTGTAAAACTACACGTACACTACGGTGGGGTAAAATAACGTTTTTGTACAATTCTTCAGAAAATTACGAACATTTAATAACACTCTTGAATTAAAGTGACAACAAACACAACACTGAATTGCTTTAGAAATTCCGATATCCTGTGGATTTTCACCAAGAGAATGTATATTTCTCTTAATTAACAGAAGTCTGTATCAATTGAGAACAGATGTGTAAATTATGAGTAAATAAAAGTAACACGGTTAGTCGCTGTAATATTAATGTTCTTTGACTTCACCATCATCAGAAACAAGTTTGCTAACAAATCATTAGATTCTACTGATATAATGTCAATCAATGTTATATAAACTTTTGTGAAATTATTTGCTTTATTTTAACAAAGGCTGCGTTTTTAGTTTTAAAATTATGATTACACTCGTTTCTGTTATCAGCGAAGTTGAAAATTTTGTAGTATTGCCCGATGAACAGAGTAATGACGTCATATTTTAACTAAAACCTTACAAAATGAAAACGCAAAATTACAAGCAAAAATTGCAAACTACGTGAACAAGGTCTCGAGGATAGACGTCCCTCAGTTATTTTTAAACATAAGAAAAATGTCACATTATCGCAGGTAATGTAAGTGAAAGTATAAAATGTTTAAATAACGTAATCGCTTTCAATGTAAGTATCTGTCTCGCAGGGGCCGCGGTGGCTGAGCGGTAAGCAGCTCGCCTCCCACCAAAGCTGACCGGGTTCAATCCCCGATACGGGACACTCCTGGACTTTCGCAAGTGGGAATCTCGTCGGACTATGGCGCTAGTCAGCGTGTTTTCTCGGGGGTCTGCCGTTTCCCTACCCTTCTCATCTCACTCCATGTTATCCATTCCGCGGAAGGCAATGGTAAGCCACTGCAGTATCAGTTTGCGTAGTTACGTCCATTCCCGCACTGTGTTCTTGGTTCCCGACCAACCTCAAGGTTGCTAACCTCCAAATACATCTATCTAGCAGAATTTGAAGAGGGCCCCGAGCTGCGAGAAGAAATTATTATTAAAAATCTCAGCCATTTCAAGTTTCTGGAATCTGCTTCTCTATCACTCGCATAACCCAGTCGACACAAGTATAGAACGTGTTTTTAAAATGTCAGACGGAATCAGGAAACATAATGTGACAATCCATCAGTAATTAAAAATTATGAACTTATTACTTCACAAGTTTGTTCGGGTATTGTGGCAACGTTCTCTGGTTTCTAACTAAAGGATTCTGAGTACAAATCCGGACGGTTTATACAGGTTTACTGATCATTAGAAGCTATTCTCGGGTAAATAATAGTGAATTGTGCTATTTAAAGAAATACGTTTCTGTTAGAATGAATAAATGCATGTTTTCAGAATTTATTTCTACAATCGAAATTTTAAACCCTTGAACCGAATTTCACCTAACTAGTTGCACATGTAGTATTTAGCAAGTACATAAAATTTCTATATTTTTTAATTACTTCGGCTACTTATTTTTAAAATGGCGTCGGAAAATTTTTAAATATTTAGGGCAATATATTATATGATATCTCGGGAAACATCTACAAGATTGAAACAAAATTTGGCACTTTGATTGTGCATGTTGTAATCATTGAATTTGGAAGGTGGCGACATTATTGGTAGGCAAGTTAGGAAGATAGTAGAACATGAAAATGTAAAACCTCTTAATTATAGTTCGATAACTACCAAACCGATTATTGTCAAATATGGCGTATAAGTAACTCTATCGTAGGCCATGTTAATACTTTCAATTTAAATGGGCGATTCACTTATTTTCACAACGGCGGCCAAATAAATATTTTTCAGTTTTTTTTTGTATATCTACCACCTTATTAGCCAATTTTCGAACAAAATTGGTCTGCTGAAAGTATGTATTACCAGTGTCAAATGTGTCAATACGTAGCCACTTTTGTACGCCATTTTGTAAGATAGCCCCAAATGAAAGATTAATTTGTCATACCTTGGATAAAATCAACCTATTGTTACAAACTTTGGTAATTATATAATAAGCCATTTATACTAACATGTTTCACTGGGTCGGATACTTTGATTTCGAAATGGTGGCCATATAAACTTTTTAGATTACTGTTTTATATCTGCGAAACTATGTAAACAAATTTATACTTAACTTTGACGCATTCTGCGTCCCTATATTTTATTCGTCAGAACACACGCTCTGGCGAAGCTCGCCGGCGGACGACCGCAAAAAGGATTAAGGGTTTTGTGGACGTGCCGGCAGAGTGACGCCAGGAGCCTCGCAGCTGCAAAGGCGCGCTACCAAAGGTTTCTGCACGTGCAACTGTTCCTGCACGTGCAGACGACATCCGGATACAACGGAAGGCACCAGGGCGCGGACACAGCTGCATTTTGCAGCTGCCCAAGGGACACCGAGATCCCACCACCAGCTGTGTCTATCCCGGGCTTGTACCGCAATAAACCATGAGAGCTTTTAGCGGACGTGCGTGCAGAATGGGACAATAAACTTCCAGGCCAGAACCAAGGGACGACGCCACGCCGGCTGCGGACCACACAAGCAGTGGCCACGTGTTTTATGACCTGGGGGGACGACAAGCACCCCGGACCACGTGCAGAGACGGGGGAAGTTGAATATGGTGATGGACGCTACAAAACCATGTGAAGGGGGGAGCAACGGGGCAGTCAGTGGAGAGACGTCGAATCAGTCAGTCGGGGGACCTGAAGCCAGGGGCCCGGGTCGGAGCCAGACGAAGCCAGTGCGATGAACGAGTCAGTCAGTCAGTCAGTCGCGGATCGAGCAGTCAGTCAGTCAGTCGGAGTCAGTCGAGGATCGAGAATGCATCACGACGTCGACCTCAGTCGGAGGCCGTCAAACGGGACGTGCGGCGGGAAGAATCCGAGAAAAGTCAGTCAGACTTCGTCAAACGAGAAGGGTGTACCGGGAGCCGAGAGAAAACGAGTTCGCCAAATGCATCAAGACGTGGACCTCAGTCGGAGGCCGTCAAGCGGGACGTGCGGCGAGAAGAATCCGAGAAAAGCCAGTCCGACTTCGTCAAACGAAGAGTGCTGAGAGGACCTGGGAGGAGGGGTTCAGAGAGCAGGCGTCGGGACGCCCCACCGCCAGCCGAGGGAAGACAGCGCAGCAGTGTCAGATAAGTAGTTCTACACCAAGTGTGAAGAATCTCCCCCCCCCCACCACCACACGACGCCAATCGCGGCGTCAAACCATACGTAGCCTACATAGAAAAAGGGGAGGGGAGTTTGTCTCGTGTGTTCATGTACCAATTAACCTGTTCAAGCAACAATAAAACTCGGTTATGTGAACTCACAAAGACAGTGTAATTTATTAGTAAATTGGAACTAGAGACAACAGTGTCAACGTATTCCTACGCCCTGTCACTGAGGGCTGGCATCAAATGCTGGCGCCTCATGCCACAGAGCAGAATCAATACCTACTTCCAAACTTCAGCATTGGGCAGGTATCAACTTGTATGCCAGCAGTTTTTNTGCCACAGAGCAGAATCAATACCTACTTCCAAACTTCAGCATTGGGCAGGTATCAACTTGTATGCCAGCAGTTTTTGTTACAACCATCAAATGCATCTACCCAGGCCTGTTTTGTCCGCCATTTTAAAAAATAGAGGCGTACGAAGAAATCAAGTTTTATCATATCTTGGAAAATAATCAACCGATTGCTGTCAAATTTCGTAGATAAATATGCTGTGTAAAATGAAATTTTTCAGTAGGATAAGCGCTTATTTTCAAAATTTCAACTTAACTGTGTAAACTGACAGTATCTTTAACAAAAATAAAATGTGTCTACACAGAGCCTCTTTCGTCCATCACTTTGTAGGAAAATACTACATGATTAAATACAATGTCGCCATATGTAGGGGAACTATCAGTTGCCACCTACCTATTTTGAAGATCCAGTATTATTACAGACCTTGTAAATAATCATGTTTTAACTGGGTCTAACTTTTTTTTTTAAATTGAGACCATAAGTAACTTTAAATTAAATATATAGAATGTGCCAATACATAACCGTCTTGTTCTCCATTAGTGAAGATTGCGCCACATGAGANCTTTAAATTAAATATATAGAATGTGCCAATACATAACCGTCTTGTTCTCCATTAGTGAAGATTGCGCCACATGAGAAAATTGAGCTTTTATGCCGTATGTCAGGGACCTGTCAACCAATTCCCGGCGAATTTTGCACACAATTAGTACCACAGTAAACCACATAATTTTACAAGTTTTGAGTTGGAGTTCCTGGCATTAATTGTAATGTAATTACTATATTAATTATTTAGATTAGTTAGTTGTCTATTTTAAATAATTAAACAAATTTCAATTAAACTTGGTATCCTAAGAGATTTAATTAAAAACATAAAATATTTTTAGAGGCCCTCTTTTTACCGTTTTTCTGGGAGATAACGCCTGGTGATAAAATGTAACATGTATGCCATATCTCGGGAATAAATAAAGTAATTACCAACCAAATTTTCACATAATTAATATTAAAGAAGGCTATGTAAACGTATATGATTTAAATGGATCAGATATGTTTTAAAAATGGTGGCAATGCAAATGTTTGGATAAGTTTGTCATGTCTAATAACTAATTTGACAAAAAATCAACCAAATGTGTATGCTGACAGTATCTATTAGAAGAATCAGACATGCATATACAGAGCCTATTTTAGACCTTTTTGTATGGTACCGTTAAATAAGAAACCAAAACTTGTATGCCGTATCGTGGGAACCAGTCCTATTTCCGCCAAATTCTGCACACAATTAGTGTTGCGGGTGACTATGCAAACATACGTGATTTAAGTCACTCGCACACTTGTTTTCTAGATTATTTTCATGTAAATATTTGTGGCTGGGAATCCCACTGTACCAAAACTTTAGACTGATTACAACAGAAGTTGATGCACCGAGTTCTACCTCTGTAAGGCAGTTAGTTATAAGGGCCATCTTACGGCGCGAGGTGTTCTGGGTTTGAGCCCCGGGTAAAACACGCGTGTATTTGTAACTGTCTCTCTACTATTGGATTTGTTTCTGGTTCAGTCTTTAAAGATATCGCTGTCAACGGAACGTCTACCCAACTAACATATAACCTTTTAAGGACTTTGTCAGAATTATTTGCACCCATGAAGAGGAAAGTAGGCTCATTAGTTGCATCGGTAAGTTCTTGTTATTTTTATTGTGGAGTTGCCGATATCGCACCGGCTCCTGAATCCCACCACTGAGATTTAAAATATACCAGTCTATTTTGAGCGCTGTGTAGCGAGTTAAAACGGAACTAGACCGCACTCCCATGATGCATCAGTATGTTGGGAGCTGTTGTTGAAGTAGTGCACGTCGAGCGAGTGTTTATAACATGTGTGTGTTTTTGATGTAATATTATCACACACTTTGTAAAGCAACAGGCAGCGTGGCGTGGTGCAGGCTTGTTACTACTATTAGAGAATAGTAATACATTCAAGAACAAAAGAACAAGTTAATATCAATTTTATTTAGATCGGTCGAAACATGTAGTTTTGGAAAGTTTAAAATCATAAAATCCCTTCAACGAGGAGAAGAGAAGAAGAAAATGGCGGGTAAAATTGGTTTTACTCGTTTATGAAACGACATCCCAATTTAAGTCTACGGCAATCTGAAATTATTTCCATTGCTAGGATAAGGGGTTTTAACAAATAAAATGTATTTCTAGTTTATGATGTGCTGGAAAGATTGTCAACGAAAATGGACTGAATGCTTAGCGCATCTTTAACGTCGACGACGAATCTGGCTTCTCGACAATGCAGAAAAAATCACCAAAGGTAGTTCCACCAAACGGAAAACACCAAGTTTGTAGCATTTCGAGTGGTGAACGAAGAATCAACGTATGTTGCACAAGTGCCAAAGGGAATTACGTTCCACCTATGGTAATATTCCAGAGGCTTCGGATGCATCCTTCACTGAAAATTTGGGTCCCACCAGGAACTATTGTTGAAATTTCCGAGTCAGGTTACATTAACACTGAGTTCTTCATAAAATGACTGGAATTTTTCATTGTATATGTCAAGCAATCAGTGGAAGTTAAAGATTGTTGGTTTTGGGTGACCACACAACACACTAAAAAAATTTTGACGCTATACAGTTAGCACGATCAAATGGTGTTTTACTCCTTCAAANGGTGACCACACAACACACTAAAAAAATTTTGACGCTATACAGTTAGCACGATCAAATGGTGTTTTACTCCTTCAAATTCCTGGGAATACAACACATCGTCTACAGCCCATTCTGTGTGTCAAAATTTGAGGTTTTCCAATCCTACTTTGATCAAGTAGTATACAAGTGGCTAAGAGCTAATGAGCCACCTATCACTCAGTTTGAAGTTGCTGGACTGCTTTCAGAGGCATGCAGCAGAGAAGTTACGTTGAGTGATGCAATGTGTGGTTTCAAAGCCTGTAGAGAGGAATGTCTTTTCCGATACAGACTTTATTCCATCAACCTTGTAATCACAAGTAAGCTATAGTGACAAAAGTGAAGAGAATTCCACCAAAGCTCTTCCTGCTGACCAAGAAATGAAAGTAGAGGAATAAGCATCTTCCCAAGAAAATATCCCTGCATCAACTACAACAACAACTGAAGTGGCGACTAGTTCTGCCAGATGACTTAGTGTCAAAGTAGGGGAAGTTAGCCCTTTGCCACAACTGACACCCAAAAAGGGGGAAAGAGTGAACAAAGGTGCCCAAAGAGCTGAACTGTTGACATGTAGGCCATACAAAAATTGACTCTAGGATATGAAAGCAAAAAGGGCTCTTTAAAAAACTAAAAGACAAACAACAGTAAATAGCAGAACTAAATCAGGAACTCAGTGTTACGGCAAAGAGTCCGAAAGGAAAGTCATAAAGACAATGGTTCACCCATCAATACCGAAGAACATTGAATGTCTAGCAATAGCGGAAGATGTTGTGGCAGGTTCGTGAAGACGACTGGTTCTTCTTCATATGTTAACAAACCGTGCTAGAAGATATTGTAAGTTGTGCATCATGTCAAAAATGGTCTCATGAACAGTGAGCTGGCATTACAAAACAAGAAATTGTGTTTGTGACATTTGTGGAGAAATTAAGCCTTGCATCATAATACCGTTAGCTATAAGGAATTTGTTTTTGTTTGTGCTCACTCAATTTTTATACGTTATTGTGCAGATTTTCTATTACTCATAGGACCTTTGCCTTCACAGAACCTGTCACTTTATACCAAAAAATGTTTTAGGCTAAGAGCTACTCTTTTTTTGAGCCACTTCATATAGGCAGTTGGGCTATTTGATTTATCTGGATTTATAATAAAAATTGTTTATATATTTCTAGTAACAGATATAACGCTTATAAAGTTCTTATGTTATTATACATGTATACTATACTAAAGAACCAAAAAAACTGGTACACCCACCTAATATCGTGCAGGCCCCCGCGAGCACGCAGAAGTGCAGCAAGACGATGTGCCATGGACTCGACTAATGTCTGAAGGTATGCAGGAGGCAATTCACACCATGAATCCTGCAAGGCAGTCCAACTAATTTATAGGAGTGCAAGGCGGTGGAGATCTCTTCTGAACAGCATGTTGCAAGGCAACCCAGATAGGCTCAATAATGTTCATGTCTGGTGATTTTGGTGGCCAATGGAAGTGTCTAAAGTCAGGAAAGTGTTCCTGGAGCCACTCGGTAGCAACTATCGACGTGTGGGGTGTCGCATTGTCCTGCTGGAATTGTCCTCGTCCGTCAGAATGCACAATGGACATGAATGGGTGCAGGTGATCGGACATGAAGCTTACGTATCTGTCACCTGTCAGAGTCGTATCTAGACGCGTAAGGGGTCCCATTTCACGCCAACTGCATACGCTCCATACCATGACAGACCCTCCACCAGCTTGAACAGTCCCCTGTTAACATGTAGGGTTCATGGATTCATGAGGATGTTTCCATACCCGTACACGTCCATCCATCCCCTACAATTGGAAACGAGACTCGTCAGACCAGGGAACGTGTTTCCAGTCATCAACAGTCCAATGGCGGTGTTAGTGGGCCCAGGTGAGGCGTAAAGCTTTGTGTCATGCAGTCAACAACGGTACACGAGTGGTACTTCGGCTCTGAAAGCTCTTATCATTGATGGTCTGGTGAATAGTTCACACGCTGGAACGTGTTGATGGCCCAGAATAAAATATGAGCCAATTTGAGAAAAGGTTGCACGTCTGTCACGTTTAATAATTCTCGTNCGTGTTGATGGCCCAGAATAAAATATGAGCCAATTTGAGAAAAGGTTGCACGTCTGTCACGTTTAATAATTCTCGTTAGTCGTCGTTTGTCCCGTTCGTTCACGATCTTTTTCCGGCCGCAGTGATGTCGAATATTTGATGTTTTACCGGATNTTGTCCCGTTCGTTCACGATCTTTTTCCGGCCGCAGTGATGTCGAATATTTGATGTTTTACCGGATTCCCGATATTTACGGTACACTCGTGAAATGGTCGTACGCGAAAATCCAAATTATATCGCTACCTCGGAGATGCTATGTCCCATCTCTCGTGCGCCGACTATAATACCACATTCAAAGGCACTTTAATCTTGATAAACTCCCATTGTAGCAGCAGTCTCCGATATAGCAACTTTGCCAGACGCTTTTTGATTTATATAGGCGCTGCCGACCGCATCGCGTTACACTGATTGGTTCCATACCTCTGTTATTTGCATAGGCTTTCCTATACCAGTTTTTTTGGCTCTCCAGTGTACCTTTTTTTGTAATATTAGTGATATGTTATTACCTAGAATTTCTTGTCAGTTAATACTCGTAATTACGTTAGGTTGTGTGATCATTTTTTCGTCTTTCTATGTACCCTCTGTTGGTTTTCTATTCTTTCATCAATTTTTTTTATTCCTCTCTTGTTCGGAGCATTGAATTATTTGATTTTATAATCTATCATGGAATAATTTTTCCTTAATTGTGTTTCATTTTTGTTTTTANCGGAGCATTGAATTATTTGATTTTATAATCTATCATGGAATAATTTTTCCTTAATTGTGTTTCATTTTTGTTTTTAATAAAAATTTTTTGTGTGATTTATGTTTCTATTGTTTAGCTGTGTCCATTGATATTAGTTTTTTTTTTAATTTGTTCACGTGNTTTTTTTGTGTGATTTATGTTTCTATTGTTTAGCTGTGTCCATTGATATTAGTTTTTTTTTTAATTTGTTCACGTGTGTGGTGTTTTCGTTTTCTTCATCATGATGTCTTTTCTTTTGATTGGCTTTCGTTGTCGGTCCTGTTTTGTAATAATAAGTTGTTCGTTCTTATTTTTGTCCTTTTAATTATACACACATTTATTCTTTATTTACGAGGAAACAGCTTTCCCTAATTATCTATTTGTGGTGTAAAAGTTTTTTTTTTGTTTTCTGTTATACTTAGATTTGTGCGTTTGCGATTTTTATTTAGTTTCATGGTCGGAAATGTACACAGAACAATAATACCATCATAATAACAGAACTCAACTCTGCCATTAAACTTCAAAGATAAAATTAAACAATAAAACGAGTGCAAACAGCAAGTCGGAGATGGACCGTAATTAGTTTTACAGTGGGAGAAAAGTGTAATCCCGTGAGCCAACTATGGCAGACAAAATATACAGCACATCGCACACTGGGAAACGAAGGTCCCAGGGTTGAAGACTGCATGTTTCCGACCATCTATATTCTCTGCTTCATTGCCAGGGATACCCACATGCCAACATGTACACATGTCCACCTGCTGCCAAGCATGCCAGACAAGGTATACAGCACATCGCACACGGAGACACGAAGGTCCCAGGGTTGAAGACTGCATGTTTCCGACCATCTATATTCTCTGCTTCATTGCCAGGGATACCCACATGCCAACATGTACACATGTCCACCTGCTGCCAAGCATGCCAGACAAGGTATACAGCACATCGCACACGGAGACACGAAGGTCCCAGGGTTGAAGACTGCATGTTTCCGACCATCTATATTCTCTGCTTCATTGCCAGGGATACCCACATGCCAACATGTACACATGTCCACCTGCTGCCAAGCATGCCAGACAAGGTATACAGCACATCGCACACGGAGACACGAAGGTTCCAGGGTTGAAGACTGCATACTCCCGAGCATCAATATTCTCTGCTATATTGCCAGGGATGCCCGCGTGCCCCGGAACCCACAATAAAACGACGCGAACAACAATCCGCACGGCGTTNCTCCCGAGCATCAATATTCTCTGCTATATTGCCAGGGATGCCCGCGTGCCCCGGAACCCACAATAAAACGACGCGAACAACAATCCGCACGGCGTTGCGTAGGCTCAGCAGCGGTTAGCCTGCTCGCCTCCTACCAATGGCGAACTGGGTTCAGTACACGGTCGGGTCACCCCTGGGATTTCCCATGTAGGAATCGTGCCTCACGATGCTGCAGGTCGGCAGGTGACCACACAACACACTAAAAAAATTTTGACGCTATACAGTTAGCACGATCAAATGGTGTTTTACTCCTTCAANTGCGTAGGCTCAGCAGCGGTTAGCCTGCTCGCCTCCTACCAATGGCGAACTGGGTTCAGTACACGGTCGGGTCACCGCTGGGATTTCCCATGTAGGAATCGTGCCTCACGATGCTGCAGGTCGGCAGGTTTCCTCGGAGATCTCCCGCTCCCTTTTCATTCTGGAACTGCTGCATGCTCACCTCATCGACCTTGAAGACCTCGCTGTTTAGAGCCGCCCAAATCTCTTCACTTTTCACGAATCCGCACAGCCCCCGCCAATTTCTCCCTGATCATAAAAAAAATGTGTGTGCTGTTTATCTGTTAAGTCACATGAAGTAGTTCCACTATAAATCTTTAAAAAGAAATATAAAGTGTGACAAATTAAAAACACAATTGATGGCAATAATTATTTTCTATTTACAATATGAGAAGTCTTTCATTTCCACTATTTTCCACTGATTACATTTTAGTGCATTTGTCAGATATATTTTGAAATTCGTATAAAAGCATTTGTAACAGTTTTCGCAAAATGTCTTCGGCTCTTACTTTTTGCGCAAATATGTATTCGTCGGTAGACTTGTTAATGTTAAATGAATGTGTTGGGATTGTTAATTATAACATTTTATATATTTCTGAACATACATTGTAAAGCAGTTATAGATAGTTTAGCCAACGTGAGACTTTTAAAAGCTCCCCTTACTGTCTGCTTTCTTCCATGTTGTATAGCCATGAAGTTACATGTTGACATCAGGTATCGAACTTAGAATTAGATAGCATGTTTCTATTAAATATCTGTAGTTATTAAAAGCATGGCAATGTATATATCGTGCCTGATTCAGTTATAGTGCTCGTAGAATAAAAATAAAAGTGTGATTTTTAGTTTATCCTTTTTTAAATGTTCTACTTTTAATAAAACTTAAATGTATGTTGCTTTTTTGTTCTCTCTTACTGCAACATATTTTTTGGCACTTCCCAGATAGTTAAAGTTGAATTGTTTGTAGTCATGGTTATGTTTTCTTCACGTTTGACTTATCACGTTTATAATTAAATGTAAACAGAATATTCAATGATTCAATATCGACTAGTAATTAAAATGACGTGGGTTTAAAAAAAATTAATGACAAAACTAATTTCTATAAAAATATGCATAAAAACGTTCTAAACTGTTTTCTTTCTAACAAAAAAATTTTAATGGGAGAAGAAATGCAAACATTGCTACTGTTGTATTAAAACGAGGGTAAAACAGCAGTTCGAGCAGGGCCGTTGGTATTCCCCTGCTAATGTGTATATATTTTCAATAGCTATCGGAATCTGCCCGTGTAAACCCAAACCACGCAAATGCACAGTTATTTCAGTCGTCAAACACGGCCCAGCTACATCACGCATATTAGCATTTGATTACGAAACAAGCCAAAATGTACCGCGAAACACGGCGAGTTTACACGTCGGTTGCCATTGTGCCGCCACGCGGGCATGAATACCGTCGGAGCGAAAACAAACTGTGCGACGCTTCGCAATACATGAATCACGACGGACCTGTGTTCGCAACAATGCCCCGCGCGATTGAATTCCACAAAGTTTGCGTTCTCGTCGACGGGATATTTGCATGCAGTGACCGGCGCACTGTTTCCCCACGCGCGAGTATTTGTTTTGAAAAGTATTCCTCCGCGCGCTGCGAAGCGTGAATATCACTCCGCGTGTCAACTGCCGTGAAAATATTACCTCCGATGTGTCAGCTCTCTGCAGAACTACGGACGTAGTTGTGTGCGAATTCCCTGTGGCCTTGACAGCGAGCCGACTGGCGAACCGGAAACACGCGGCTGCAAACGAACGAAACTATCGCTGCGCGCGAATGACAAGGTTTTACAGTCGCTCACGGCGATAAACGAAGTTACGGTTAATATACATATGCGCTCCGAACTGGTTGAAAATGATTGAAACTTACCTGTGAAAACTACCCTTCGTTTCAGTTAGCACGGTGCAGTTAACACACTGGTTTTCGAAAATGTGACCTGACAAATAAATTTTGTCTATTAACACCTTGTTCAAAGTGTAATACTGCAAATGGAGAATGAATGACAAGCTTTCAGGCACTGAAAATATGAACAACGTTGATATGCTTATGATTGTGACATTTACCCAGCGCCACTCCAGGGGAGTAATANAGGCACTGAAAATATGAACAACGTTGATATGCTTATGATTGTGACATTTACCCAGCGCCACTCCAGGGGAGTAATATTGCTATTTCCAGTGGCCACGACAATATAATTTTTTAAAGGATTTCATTTGTAGCTCATATCATTGAAATATGTTAACTGATAAATTTATTTTTTTCCTTTCTACGCCAGTTTGCATTATAAAAAATAGTGTACTTTACGTATTATCTTCATTGAGAAAAGTGTTTTACGGAATAAAACTAGGTTTATTGGGAGTAACAAAATTAACATTTTATATTTGGTTGGAACCAAATGATTTTGTGGTTCTTATTTGATTTCCGCAAACTGTTAGATTTATTAGGTGCGACGAATTATTGGTTTGCATCTACGTACATTACACATTTTCAGTAATTACAAAAACAAGTTAAAACCTCACAGAGATTCGAACTCAGGCCGTTTACTCCCGTGCGTTACGTCCTAGCAACCTTGGCTTTGGTGATCACTGACTGAGTTCGAATTCTTTTAAATTCATACATTTCAAATACTGGACCACTTGCGTAAATAAATATTTCAAGTCTTACAGCTTTTCTTTAAGTTTCCCGCTGAACTTGGGTTGTCAGACATTTTTTCCGTTATCAAGCATCGGTAAATATACTAACAATAAAACTTCAGAGCTGTATTGTCGAACAAAGGCAATTAAATAAGTTGCCAAGCAAATATGTACAGTTTATTAAAGTAAGTTTGTTACCTGACGGATATTTTTGGCCCAACACAGAGGTTTTGCTTATTCAAGGGTGTATTTTGTTAGACGAACATCATCAATTCTGTTGCTTTTCAAGTTATGTTTACTCAACAAAACGTTTTATTAAGGCTACTTAATATTATATATATATATATATATATACACACACACGCGCACTTATATGAAGATGTATTTTGTTGGCTTGAAGAAACATTTCTGTCTGTGTGTGTTGTCTTCTTCAAGAGTGGATTGAAGGTATAGATTAAATTAAATTGCTTACGTTATATTCGAACAGTCCGTTACACGTCAGCCACGCATGATATTTCAGTACAAAATATCTTAGTGCAGAATTATTTATAAATGTTCAAGTTTGCAAAAGTATCTCAGGCTTTTATTGATTTCGAAATTTTTTTAACTTTGGTCGCTTTAATGATAATAACTTGATACGATCTGATATTTTCTTAAAATCGTAATGACTGCTAATTATGTAAATACTGAATTTTGAGAAGTACGTTGTTATTGGTGGCCATTTTGGAAAATAATATTACACAAAAAATTTAACTTATGTCATATCTCGAATACTACTTTAAATTACCACAAATTTTGGCATATAACTAATATTAGGTTAGGCTACATTATTCGATTTAAAGTGATAAACTTATTTTCATTATGGTGATCATATAAATATTTCAGTTTAATTTGGTATACGTATAATGCCACTTGACCAATTTCGACCAAACTTCGTATACTGCAAGACCAAACTATATGTCTCAAATGTGCTAATAAATAGTACCTTTTCTTCACAATGTTGTAAAATAGTTCCACTTGAAAAAAATTAACATATTAAATCACACCTCGGGAAAATATCAATTTATTCCTACGAATTTTAGCATACAAGAAATTCTATAATACGCCATTCAAACTTATATGTTTTAAGTACTTATATTAAAAATTGTGGTCATGCAATTTTAATAAAAATGGTATACCGACGAAACTATGCAAATAATTTCAACCAAACTGTGTGTGCTGGCAAGTAACTATAAATATGATAGGCCATGTTAACATGTATGATTTAAGTTGATCAGACGTTTATTGTGTGCATGGTAACCATGTAAATATTTAAGGTTAATATGTTATATAAACTACATTTTGACCAATTTCGGTAACACTTCACATGATGAGAGTGTCAACTAGTGCGAAATATGCTAATATGTAACTTCGTTTATCCACCACAGTAAGGTAGCTTCACGTGAAAAAATAAGTCTTTTCTCATCTCGGGAAACAATTAAACGCTGCCTTAGGTACTAAAGAAATACTGCGGTACGCTTTGTAAAATGACAAGTTTCAAATAGCTCAGGTGGTTATTTTCAAAATGAGAGAAATATGTAAATATGTTATTTTAACACATATGTTTCTTTTATCTAGGACTCAGAGTAGTACCTACTTTCTCAAATTTACCGCATGCATATGTAGAGGGAAGTATATTAATTAATTATATTTCTAGCTTCTTGTTAACTCTTATATTAATTCAATTATTCCACTTTGCATTATCAAGAAGAAAGGAAAAAGTACATGCGAGAGAATGAATAAAGAGATTTGGGAGGCTCTTGACATCAAGGTCTTGAGAGCCGATGAGGGTGAAACGAGATGAGCATGGAGTAGCGCCGGAATGCAAAAACTACGGAGAGGGACACTGGAGATCCCAGAGAAAACCCGCTGACCAGCGGCATCGTCCGGCACGATTCTCACATGCGAAAATCCGGGGGTGACCCCGCCATGAATTGAACCCGGGTCGCCTTGTTGTGGGGCGAGTAGTCTAACCACTACACCACCTCGGTCTTTATAAATAGTTTGCTTGAATTAATTCTGGTTTCCTTGACTGTGTGACACATGATCTTAAATTTTAAATTGGCCTCTTATTTGGAAATATGTGTCTGATCTACTAAAATTATATAAATTTTGAATTGTCTAACAAACAAAAAAAATTTTTTTTTTTTGCAAAAGTTAATGATTATTTATTAGGTATTTTCTGAAATATGACGTAACAGATTAAGTTTTCGAGGTGGCGCTAAGTTCCAAAATTTTTATTTATGAGGATATGAGAGTCAGAATTTAATTCATTCAAAGTAGAGTATCGACCTATAAAATTTGGTCCAAGTCGTTTAATTGAAACCTAAGGCGTGACGGAGCGGAACAAAAATGTTCAGAGGCCGCCATTTGAAAAAAAAAGTATCTGGCATACTCGCACACTGTAAAATCAGGTGTCCTGTATGTAAACAAATAATAATGAAAAGCTATGCACGGTTTCAAAATGTTTTGTGTACACACATAGACACACAGACATGGAAACTCAGGCACCGACACAAAAAGGGACGTGATCATTTGATTGAGCCTATCGTTCAGACAATCGGCTTAAGAACTATTATAGAGTTTGTGGTGTTGAGGTCGGGCAGCCTGTGCCTGTAAACAGGAGGCGAATCGCGAGTCGCTTGCCAGGCACACTACGGGGTGAGGTTTACTCTATACTGTCATAATATACACATCTTATGACTTTGTGTTGTTTGTTTAAATACTATACAAATAAGTTATGAAAACACGAAGAGGAATTACCATCAAACCTGTTTGTTGACCTCGTTAATAATTCATTGTAGTTTGAATGAGACCATCTTTGACTGTTTTCAAATCCATCATTTAAGATTAGCCTTGCTTTAATTAATGCTAACTATAGTTTCGTGTTTTATTTTGTATTAGATTTCATTTGTTTGTTGTTAAACGGGAAGTGGCCATAGTTACTAATACGTGTATGTTTGTAAAAAACTTGTGTTATATATCTTAATGACTTATTAAATAAACGTAGTGAGGATTTGTGAGAAGTAAAGGATTCCTAGACGACCACACTTGTAGTTTAATCGTCGCGTGTGAGGTGCGTAGTCGACATACCTGGTGAGAGGAGCCGCTGGTTGTGGCAGGTAGGGGCTCCGCTGCTTGTGTCAGTCCAGGTGTGAGACCTCGTGCACTCTGGGCCGTGAGCTGGTTATACTCGCTCTTCAGGGCTGTCTCTCTCTCCCCTTCCCCCATCTTACTCCCTTCTACTGAAGCCGACGGTCAGTGAAGTGGCGGGCTGTGACGTCACTACGAACTGACCTATCTATTCTGTGGAAGTGTTCGACATGTTCCCTGTGCTTAGAGTTTGTCTAGGAGATGCGGCACTGACCAAAATGATTATACTTTTATTTGAGGTGGCGAAAGAGAGAAATGAGAGACACATCTCTGTTGAAGACGAAAGGAGGGAATTATTTTAAAGGGGTTCTCTAGCATCATTTTGTAAATATCTGTTGTACGTCTGTGTTAAAAGTAAATTATAAAATAAGTTCCTTATAATTAAAATAATAACCACGTAGGTTTGAAAATTTGTTCTATTTTTGTATAAAATTAAAAAATTTTGTTTAAAGTGAAAATTTTTTATAAACTTGGTTATTTTCTTTTTAAACCACGGTCATTTTTTCAACACTTTTTTTTTTATATGTGCCGTCTCTTGACGGATGTATTGAGTGATTTTTTCTGCCTGAAACGGGAAGATGGGAAAGGAATTAATTTAAGTAAATTTCATGGAATGGATGGAAGGATGGAGTTCATATTGTTACATACTTCGGAATTTTAGGATGGGTGAGAACACGCGAATATGGAACACGGCATACGATTAAATAGCAAAATGCAAGGCAAAAATATCTTGAGGTGAAATTGCATTTGAGGCTTAGTTTCTGATAGAGACGTCATGCCATGTTTGGTACTAGAAGGGGCAAGTGTGTGTTAATGAGGCGAGTGTGGTGGTGCGGGAAAGCAGTGACCTAGGTGACGTGGCAGTGTGAAGGTGTAAGAAGGCATTTGGGCTCAGTATAAGCAAGCAGCCATGGCAAGTGTCTCGGAATCTCTATTGTATTGTCAAAACAATACTCAATGAATCTAGCAATGTTACTCATGCAGTTTGTCGGCGTAATACTCATAGAACGACCTATAAGTTACAACTGCGGTCGATAAACTTGCATGCAAATGTTAATCGGTGCAGGTGTCATTCAGCACAGATGCCGATACGCGCAGGTGTCAATATGCCCAAATGTCAGTTTGCGCATCTTTTCCAATCCCCGCAGATCTAAATCAATGCAGTTTTTATTTCGTGTAGCTGTCAAACCGTACAGATTACCATCTGTGCAGGTATTAATCCACGCAAGTGTCAATCTGCCCAAATCTAAGTTCACGCAGATATCAATCAGCGCAGATCAAAATCCCGATAATTGTCATTTCACGCAAGTGTCAGTCCGCACAGATGATAATACGCGTATGTGCCAATCTGCCGAAATATCAGCTTGCGCATATAGGAATCTGCGCATTTTAAAAATCTATACAGTTGTTGTTCTGCACAAGTGTCAGTCCGCGCATGTGTCACCGCGTGCAGGCGTCAGTTGTAAAGCGACCAAAGTCGCTCAGTGCATGCAAGAGTCCGTCGCGAGTTATCGGCAACGCCGTGGATCAT
>NQII01003360.1:5894-66025 GCA_002778355.1 Clitarchus hookeri | reverse complement strand
TAGGGGGTTCACACTAGACAATGCCTACAGTGTTATTATTGGAAACAAACGATTGTGTGTATTCCAACATTGGAGTAACTTACACACAGACATAATTTACAAATTAAATAAATTTTCTGGCAAAATATTCCCCTTTATTATTTTTGTGATAATATTGACATCGTTTTTGCAAGGTAATACTGTCAAAGAAATAGTAGGGAAATATGTTATTGATTTATGAAGCATGTTAAATTGCTTGACCGCTTCCAGCAGTTATTCCATTTGGTTCTTTGGACACTGCTAATTCGCATTACTTTCAAAGACGTGATAAAACATTGGTTTAACAGTTTAAGCTTATTATTTATGTGCAATGAATACGCATGTTTATGTAAATTATATAAACATTCACGTTTACTTAAGCACGCGTGTAATAAGATTTTGATTATTTCGTTACGAAAACCTTAACACTAAATTAAATGCGAAAATGTCTGTCACCCCCAAAAATTACTCTTTAAAAACTACTGGCTTTGTTTATTATTTACCTTTGTTTATTTTAGACACTATGGCTGGTTCTTATTGTTGGCAATGTATCAGTATGTTACATTCTTATTATCAGCCGTCCATAAGCATGTAGGTAATAGCTATATTGTAGGGACGTATACTATCTTTATTTTTAAATTTTAATAAAATACATATAAAGAGAGTTCATAGTTAAATGCACTCGAGTTAGGTCATGACGTTATCGTACAAACGGTTTCCTTTGATTCCACAAGTTATAAATAACACTCAGTAAGTTATGAAGAAGGAGACTGTATGCTGTGTGGTTGGCCACAAATAATCGTAAATGGTTCCCGAATCCGGTCAGAAAATAACACTGACGTATGTATAAATACGGGGTGGATCGATTTTTCGTCTTCTGCGCAAATACTCTACATACTCCCACATCAATAAAACTGTCAAAGTCACATTGTCAATCGTTATGAACGTGTTTGTTTGTATCTTAATTTTTAAATGACAAGCACTTTTATATGAATAAGATAATTTTAACAATTTTAATTAAAACGAATTGCAAAACAAATTGGTTACAAGTAGTGTAAAAACATTTAAAAGCACTTGTTTACTAAACAATGTTGTAACATCAAATCCAACCTCGTTGTTTATGATAGTCTTACTGGCAGAAAAGCAGGCCAATGTTGGGACACGGAGACTGGCTTTGCGCAGCTTATGTGATCACTCTTCCCCATATTCATTCTACTGCAAATATAACTCGAAGTCTAACCTCGCAGTGCCCGCTCATTCTCCTTACATTCTCCTTGGTAGGGTGTAACGTCTTGTCGACAGCGAGGTCACCACAGACGAACCAAACTGCTCAGAGATTCCGGACTGGGGAATTAATCGGTTATGGCGTGTATATTAAGGAACAACCCCAGCATCCGCTTGGAATGATTTCAGAAAACCGTTGAAATCCGAAATCACGGTGGTCGGACCGGGAATCAAACCCATGTCCTCCCGAATACATGCCCAGAGTGTCTACCTCTCTATGTCACAATATTGGAAGAGGCTCGAGAAAGAAGAACACCGCGATTGTGCGTCTGTCCGAGCCGACGGCGCAGATGTCGATACATTTGATTGGTGCACGTGATCCGTGACGTCCTGTCCTAATGGTGCAGACAGTGGTGCAGGGCTGTCTCATCGCACCTGGCCATCCTTCATAGGTCAGACACATCAGACTGCACCGTATGCATCTGAGTGAGCCAACAAGCTGCTCAGTTTGCTCTCATGGTAGTTTCTGACATCCATTGACAATACTTAGCCCCAACAAAACAAACAAACCGAGAAAAATAAAGTATATTTTGCTTATTTGCAGCAAATACTATGAACTTCATCACTTTAGCAACTACGAAATAAAATAACCGGGAAATGTAATTATAAAGTTAGTATAGTGACAAGCGCATTGGACGCAATCGATATACAGCTGGGAAAAGACAATAAATTACAATCGATATACAGCTGGAAAAAGACAATAAATCACAATCGATATTGAGCGAGAGTAGACAGCGATGGTGGGACTCTTCCCTGCTCTCTATTGTGATTCGAGACATGAAGATGACATAGTGAACTACGAACGCGACGTGCATGAGACGAGCTCAGATGTGCAGGAGAGGCTCGTCGTTCAGGCTGACGCCACAGTAGGACATCGTTGGCAATCGCATTCGCGCAGTTGTGACAAGCCTTAATATGTCGCAATCAATAAGCGAATGGGTACGCCTCCAACAAACAACCTTCGCTGTTACACTTCCGTGTACTTATAGGGACCCACATAAGTATTCAAATAATGGCATTTGACACATTGTCCTGTGTTTACAAAACGTAACATCTAGTGATCCGTGAAGACATAGTAAAAATATGGACAAATATACTCTCAGTGTGTGAAACTATATAAAGAACTAGCAACCGGCCCGGCTTCGCCCAGGCACGATTTAGTTTTTACAGCGATACACTTATAAATAATTTGGGAAACTACAATCTCATTATTATATGATAGTAAATTATTATAACATACATACATATATATACATACATACACATCACGCATGTCTCCCAGAGGTGTAGGCAGAGATTATGAACCTCCATTTACCACGATCCTGATACACCTACCTCCTTCGCTTTATCTACATTCATACATCTCTAATATAACAATATTATATGATAGTTGTTTAGAAAGTTTATTTGTATACGACATTAATCGTTTTGCCTCCGACCGCCAGCACAAAAATATTTCAGGGAACTAGATTTTTTAATCTGCAAATTTGACTCGCGAATGAAATGGTTGCCTGTTTTAAGGGTAGTCAGCGCCATCTAGTATCATACCAGATAGCTTGGTGTATGTTCGTGTTACACGTTCCCAGCCGTTGCAGAATTAGGTTTTGTTATTATTCCACAGGAACCGTAAAATTTTCCGGGATATAAAGTATCCTACGTCCTATTCCAGGACCTTAAGTGCCTACATACGAAATGTCATTAAAATCCGTTCAGCCATTATAGTGTTGAGTAGGAACTAACATACACACAGATTTTCGCATTTATAATATTAGAAGGATGTCCTTTCAGTGCGTTTTCCAGAAAGCTCTGTAACATTTTCCTTCGACTCCCTACATAACGGGAAGACAGAAATACACCCAGAACAGTGAAGAGAGACATGGTTCAACGCAGTCATTGTGCCTACCAACCACGTACCAGGGTTTACATAGGACGTTAAATTAGGTGGACAACGGTGGAAGATAGCAGCATCTTTATTAACAAGAATTAGCAGAATATAATATTTGAGGAAATTACCCATGCTTTCAACAGAAGTCGTTCCACAGAGTTCAGCAGCATCCACTTCGTAAATAGAGTAGTACTCCATTAAAAAAAACCTAAAAGTGTTGCAGCTTCAAGACATATCAGAAGACATAGGATGCAAATACTGAAAACGGGTTAGCACGGAATAAAAAAATTACTGCTTCTGGAATTAGAGAATACCTAGAAGAACACGTAGCCAGAGTGGATCACACTAGATCTGTGGAACTAGTGATAGAAAGTGCTGACTACAATGCTCTTGTCGCTAGGTGGTAACCACACGCCAGCAGTGTCAACACAATAAAGGCGTATTACATTCGCTAAACAATGAGTAGCAAAGCTGACAGCAATCTGGGACCCTGCTCTTTGGTCGGGTGAGAGAGAGCAAACTCTGCTAATACAGTATTGATGGACGTGTTGAAAAAAAGTGTTGTTGCCACCAAACACAGAATTTTCCCCCAAGGATGCAGTAGCAACAGTGGAACATGGGGTAGGCGCTGTTTATTATGGGGNGGGGGGGGGGGATGATTTCTTCTGGTGTTTGGAAATTGGTGTTTATAGACGGAACACTGGACAATTTTGTTTTCAAGAAAATTCTTTAAAAAAAACTGAAGATGAGGGTATATATGCTGTTATTAAGCGGTCACTATCACCTTAGTCTCCAGCGCTGAATCCTTTAAAATATCTAGAAAAACTGGAGAGTGAGGGTACCTCGTATTATAAATAATGACCATCTATATGATCTTGTTCGAAAAGAATGTAGGAATGTCACACATGAAGTGAACAAGAAGAATGTTCATGCAAGGCTCAAACAACTAACAGCAGTTATTCAAAGAAAGGGAATGAAAATAAAACAAAATTTTACCGTTCGAATACTTGTGGCACAACTAAAAGACATTTTTTTACTTTTCCAAATGTGATTTAGTTACTGTATTTTTGTTTTAAACTTTTATAGCCAAATAATATTGTTGTAATATAATATACAATGCAATATTAAAATTTTTTATATTCTTAAGATGGCAATACTGTAAAGAAATTATTAGCTATCAAGGTACCGTTGTTGTGTCATGGCGCTATGTGCCTTGTTGAAATTATATTGTTCTTTCTTAAAACTAATAAATAGTTTATTCAAGTGATCCGGAGTATTTCTTTATAAAACCTACAGGTTATGGGCCCAGACACCTAATCTTGTATGGTTGAAGTAAAATAGTGCACGTAAATACTGCAACAACAGTTGTTTAATATCGTCGACGTAAGAAGTGTCGTTTGAGGTTAGTACGACCAAGCGGCGGCGTGGCGAGAAGGAAAACTTGTTCAGAACGGACAAGGAAGGAAGGAAGGTTTTTTGCAGGTAGGAAGGAAGAGCAAGATGGATGGCATGGCACATCAAAGAACAGTTATTAAACTGGAAGGCGCCAAGAACTGGAACATCTGGAAATTCCAAACGTCAGGTTTACTGCGAGGTCAAGGTTTATATGATGTGGTCGAAGGTCGCACCTTGAAGCCAGAGGTTGTTACGGAGAGACCACCCTGGGAAAGTATGGATGCGAAAGCTGAAACCTTACTGGTCACGAAAATGTCAGAAGACGTGATGCTGCATGCACTACTGCTGCGGAGATGTGGCGAAAAGTACTAAGTGTATATGAACAGAGAAGTGAAACAAATATTCACATAATACAACAGCGATTCTTTCAATATAAGTATGAAGAAGGTACAGAAATGTCTGTTTTCCTGTCGAAAATTCAAGAAATGCAGAATCAGTTAAAACAGCTGGGTGAAGAAATCTCGGATAAATTGGTCATAACAAAAGTGTTAATGTCACTGCCCGACGGCTATAAACGTTTTGTATCAGCTTGGGAGTCGGCAACGGATGATAAACAAACTTATAAACACCTGGTAGCTAGATTATTAGTCGAGGAAGAAAGATTACATGAGAAAGGAGGAGCAGCGCAGTCTTCAGCTTTCGTCGCTAAAAAAACGGACAAGAGAAATATTAAATGTTTCAAGTGCAATAAGTTTGGACATTATGCAAGTGAATGCAGAAGTAAAAATAATTCAATGGAAAATTGAGACAGTCGTAATAACCGGTCGGACAATAAATGTTTTTACTGTAATAAATCCGCCATTACAAGAATCAGTGCCACTTCAAGAAAAACAAGGATAGTAACGCGTTTGTGGTGTCAAACTCGTTCGAAAAACAATATCAAGAAACAGAGTGATTAATTGATTCCGGCGCAAGTGAACATATGTGTTGCAAATGTGAGTTTACCTCATTCACGAGTCTATCAAATAAATTCGTAATCTTGGGTGACGGAACGCAAATTAGTGCACAGGGGCGCGGACAGATGGCGGTACAAGTCTCAAATGGCAAAGAATGGATTGACACAACCATAGACAACGTGTTGTACTTGCCTGATTTAAAAACCAATTTATTCTCTGTGCAATGCGTCACTGCAAGAGGTTATGTCATGATGACAGATAAAAACTTATGCAAATTTTACAAGAAAAATAAGTTGTTGGCAATAGCGGAACGAGCTGGAAATATGAATTACCTGAACTTTCGCTATAAATGCGAGGTAGCAAGTACTGCACAAGTCAAGTCGGACATAAATGGGTGGCATGAAAAACTTGTTCATCAAAACATGTTGTACGTGAAAAATGTTCTGAAAAACAATGATGTTAACGTAAACGATAGCTGTGTTTAGAACAGAAAATTCATCGTTTACCTTTTTCTAACATCGATAGTAAAACAACGAGGACGTGTGAGTTGATTCATGCCGATACCTGTGACCATATGGAGGAAATATCTGTGGGAGGTTCGAGGTATTTTGTGGTGCTTAAAGACGACTATTTAAAATATAGAAGTGTTTACTTCGTCAAAGGAAAACATGAAGTAAAAAAATGCATCGAGAAATTTACAAACAGAGCGGAAAATGAAACTGGAAATAAAGTGAAGTATTTCAGAAGCGACAATGGACTCGAGTTTGTAAATAAGGAGGTGGAAGGATTGTTTCTCAACCGGGGAATAATACATCAACGCACAGTCCCTTACACACCTCAACAAAACGGCAAGGCAGAGAGAGAAAATAGAACGCTTATTGAATCTGCTAGAACCATGCTATGCGCTAAAAACCTGCCTAAGTCATTGTGGGCGGAAGCAATTAACACGGCAGCGTATGTGTTAAATAGAACTGGGAAGAGCACTGAAGTTGATAAAACTCCATACGAACTGTGGACAAAGAAAACTTTTGATATTCAAACATTAAAAATATTCGGTTCACCTGTGGTTGTCCATGTTCCTCAAGAAAAAGGAAAAAGTGGTACCCTAAAGGAGAAAAAGGAATAGTAGTTGGTTACGGAGAAGACGTAAAAGGGTACAGAATATTTTGCCCACACAGGAACACTGTAGAAGTAAAACGGGACATTGTGTGTAGAGAACAAGAAAATACACAAGAAAAACAGCAGTTGGTAACGTGTGAAGTGGAAAATTTGGTGTCAGAAGAAACCATATGCGTACCAGATACAAATGGGAGGGATGTTGATGAAGAACTGAGCTGTGAACAAGAACGGAGACCGTCAGAAAGTCAAGTCGAGACCGAAGGTAGTGATTATGAACCATGTTACAGTGGTAAAGAAACAGAAACTGAAGTCACCATCTCCTCAGAAGCTGACGATGCACTACAAAGTTCACCAGATACTCACCAAGATACGCGGAGAAGCAAACGAGCGAGAAATCAAACTTCGTTCTACAAGTGTAACAATATTTATTCGATGGATGAGGAGCCAAAGACGGACGAAGAGGCAATGAGAAGAGAAGATGCAAGTGAGTGGAAATAAGCTATAAGTAGGGAATTACAGACTCTAAATGAAAACAATACATGGGAGGTGTGCGATACTTCTGTA
This sequence comes from Clitarchus hookeri, assembly GCA_002778355.1. Taxonomy (NCBI): domain Eukaryota; kingdom Metazoa; phylum Arthropoda; class Insecta; order Phasmatodea; family Phasmatidae; genus Clitarchus; species Clitarchus hookeri. The sequence continues at coordinate 58,804 of NQII01003360.1, read as the reverse complement.
AATGAAAAGACTGTAAGCAGTAAGTGGGTTTTTAAGATAAAGAAAACTGGTAATGATATACAGTATAAAGCTAGGTTGGTAGCTAGGGGTTTTGAACAAAATGATGACTTGAATTTAAATGAGATTTATGCACCTGTGGCTAAATTGTCAACTTTCAGATTATTCACAGCCATAGCAACCGAGCGTAACTTACCTATTTACCAAATGGATGTAACTGGGGCGTTTTTATCCGGAGAAATTGATGAAGAAGATTTTATTCATTTACCAGATAGGGCATATTTTGATAATAAAAATATTTTAAAGTTAAAAAAAGTCTTTGTATGGTCTAAAAAAATTACCCAAATATTGGAATGAAAAGTTCAACTCAGTTTAAACCAGAGGAAGCTTTTTAGGGTAACAGTGTGACTCATGTCTTTATTCAAAGTGCAATGATAAAGATCAAATTTATATTCTAATATACGTTGACGATTTGTTAATTTTTGGCACAAATGAGAACCAAATTTCTTGTGTCAAACTTATTTTACAGAAGGAATTTAAAATGAAAGATTTGGGTGTAGTATCTGATTTTCTTGGAATAAATGTCAAACAAAACTTAGAAAGTGGTGTAACCAAATTAAGTCAGAAAAGCTATTTAGAAAATGTATTGAGGAAATTCAAAATGGAAAACTGTAAGCCAATGTCAACCCCCATGGACCAAAATTTTTATGCTAAAATGTTTGAAAATAAGGAGTGCCAAACAGATCAAAATATTGAAAATATATGTAGACAAATAATAGGATGCTCAATGTATGCTGTCTCAGGCACAAGAACAGATCTGTGTGTAGCTGTTTCTATATTAAGCCGATACCAAAACAATGCAAACGATGTACTGTTAACGGCTTTAAAAAGGGTATTAAGATATGTAAAACATACTATTGATTATAAATTGGTTTATAAATGTAATGATAAATCGCTAGTGGGTTACTGTGATGCTGATTGGGCAGGAGATCTCAGAGATGGAAAATCTACCACTGGCTATTGTTTCATGTATTCAAATTGTTTGATTTCATGGTGTTCGAAGAAGCAATGCTCTGTAAGTCTCTCATCAACTGAGTCTGAATACATAGCAATTAGTATGGCAGCTAGTGAAGCATGTTGGTTACAAAATTTGTTAAATGACTTTAGGGTAAAAATTGTCGACCCGAATAAAATTTTTTGTTTTGTGACAACCAGTCCACAATATCGGTTGCAAATACAAGTAGTGTCAAGCGGTTAAAACAAATCGATATTAGATTTCACTATATTAAAGAATTAATAATAAAAGTAAGAGTGTCTCTGAAATATGTAAAAACTGAAGAATAGTTAGCTGATACGTTTACAAAAGCCCTAAACAAAGAGTTAATTTTTAAATTCACTAATCAGTGTGGAGTAACCATGTAAGTTTATTTGTGTAAAACTTAGGTAAATATTTCATTGAGGGTGGGTAAAGTAATATAATATAAAATGCAATAATAAAAGTTTTTATATTCTTAAGATGGCAATATTGTAAACAAATTATTAGCTATCAAGCTACCGTTGTTGTGTCATAGCGCTATGTGCCTTGTTGAAATTATATTGTTCTTTCTTAAAACTAATAAATAGTTTATTCAAGTGATCTGGAGTATTTCTTTATAAAACCTACAAATATTTTCCTCTTTTACACATAACCAATCGTTAAATGTTACTTTATGTAATAAGATGGATTTACGTAAAGTAGAATTATTCGAATATTTATGCTGGTATCTGCTAGAGTACAGAAGTTAATACGAAGTGTAGTCTCCAAGAAANATATATATATATATATATATATATATATATATATATATATAAGACTGCATGCCAGCTGCCGACCTGCCATCGAGCCCGCAGGAATGCAATAAACAAAGCAGACTACATCACGCACATGCTTATAACTATGGTGAGAGTTAACAGAACGAGGCGGCAGGGGTATCGTCTTGGAGGGACGTCTACTAAATAACGACCGTCACCTGGACATTGAGATCGAGTGTTATCAACAGGTAGAGGGACTAACTACCAGCGTGCATCACACAATCAGTCGTCGTTGAGCTTACAGCTGTAAACGGGTTGTAAACCTTCGATACTGTTAAAAACCATTTTTATATCGAAGTAGTTAATACTTTTCTACGTTTCCTGCAGTATTTACCAAGATGACGATGTAAGTGGAAATGGAAATAAAAAAATGGCGTTCCTGCAAAGGTGGATGCAGATCACTGAGTCTTAACACCTGTTAATGTTTACAGATCTCGCTAATATTGAATTGGCATGGTTACAAGTTACACGACGGAAATACTGTACGAAATTGGAATCTTCAGGACGCAGAGCAAGCAGCACAGTAGAACCTCTGGCAGACAAACTACTTAATCCAGTTATACAGAAACAGGAATGGAGATGTGAACGACGGACGCAGACACGTAACAAACAACAAGTGGTTTCTCAAACTGAGCGTGAATGCATGCGGAAACGCAAGAGTCGGTAAGTTTCGAGAACTTGTGTGAACGTTTATCCGTATAGTCGAAAGAAATCAATTGTTTGGTGCGATGATCTTCGATTTCGTGACCACTATTGTTTACAGGGAACAAATTAAAGGGTTTTATATGACCAAAGATCGNTTGGTGCGATGATCTTCGATTTCGTGACCACTATTGTTTACAGGGAACAAATTAAAGGGTTTTATATGACCAAAGATGCGTTTTTTTTTAAATACAGAAGTGCGTATCTTAGGAGTATTTTCCGTTAAACATTACGAAACAAGTAGGTGTGTTTGGGAAGGCCCCGGTTTTTTTATTCCTGGTCCGGCCATCCTGACGTGGGTGTTGGATAGATTCCCGCATTCACTCCGGGCGAATAGCTGGGTGGTTCCTCACAACAGTCCTCGGCAGATCCTTCCCCAGTTCCCGCTTCACTGAGGATCTTGCTCCTTCTCTAATGACCGCGCTACCGGCGAGACATTCAGCCTCGACCTTCTTCATTCGATAATATACAAATACTATAGAGGCGTGTGTTTCAAAAATATATTGTCATTCATTTACAACACAAGAAACAAGAAGTTTATTGTTAACATCCCTTTGTTCTAAGCACATAACGTTCTCGTGAACTGTGGAGCAGCGCAGCTTGATCCCAACTCGTATGTCCGTTGCGTTGAGCTGCTCGTTGTCCGCGCGCTATTAGACGTCTTGTTAGGGGTAATGAAATAATATCGATATATCGAAATGACGACATTATGTAAACGATATATTGATGTAAATGGACTATATATTTCAACAATATTTTACAGGATATCATTATTGTTTTCCAGGCATCGTAAATTAAATTTTTTTAAAAGCTTATTAAATAAGCTGTGTTTTGGATACAACAATTCTCGTTTGCTAAATATGTAATATAACAAGCAATTTTACATTTGTAAAGTCTTTAAATTCATAAAATATTTGAATACGATGTACCGAAAATCTATATCTTTCTCTCAATTTATAATATCGAAAAACGATACTTTAATTAATAAGCGATGTAAATGATATCGACATGTTTCCGCGCTATGAAGGTTGCTACGTCTTATCGCGTGGTCGGTGCGGCGACTGACAAGGAGTGTCGAGGCTGAGAGGCGGCGGCCATTACAGACGCCGTGGTAATGACGCCGTGGAGACGTCAGCCGCCGATAAGGACGCCCGGACCGCGTTCCGGAACAGCGAGCCCACCAGCGCCGTGACGCCTCGCCCGCGCTGCCATTGGCGCCGGCCTGGTAGCCGCCCCCCCCCTCCATCAAACTGCGGTATGCCAGGATATTAATTATATTCTACTTGTACGATACACCATCCAACTTGTACACATTACTTTTAAGTATTCTTTACTCTCATTATGAATAATTATTCAGCATGGTTTCAGCATGATGGCATGTCGAATTCACAATTTTTGTGTTTTGGAACGTACATATAAAATAAACGAAAACGTGAACTAATGAATTATTTGGGAAATTTGGAAATAAGCAAGACCTATTTCAACATGAGAAATTAAAATTATAAACTTTTCTAGAAATTTTTTTATCTGCTTTGATGCCGTTGGGATAAAAGCTTGTTGCTCCAAATGCTTGTAGGCTGCACGATTTTAAGTAAATTTACATATCAAGCAAACAGTGTAGCCATTACAAACCAATCTTTCGCAAATTTACCGCGCCACGAAACACGTTTTATGAAGAAGCGCCAATTATGAAGTTGTTTCCCCCATACATAAACGGTATCTTTGTTACATTTTTTTTTCGCGGAAGAGTCAAATGCTTTTTATAGTTTCCCACTAGACTATGATTGNGAACGGTATCTTTGTTACATTTTTTTTTCGCGGAAGAGTCAAATGCTTTTTATAGTTTCCCACTAGACTATGATTGGTAGCATTTATATACTTGCAGCCTGATATATAATAAAGTTTCGACTGTAAGGAAACTTTACATATTTCCATCAGAGTTGATGCATTTTACAGAACTATTTCCACCGAGTATATTCAGCTTGAAGAATTTGCAAACGAGAACACGAGAGACTGTGTGGACATCCCGCACTTCACCGCTACTATTCAAAATGAAAGTTCGTCCCTCAAATGCCACCATCCCTTCCAATTTCCGTAGAGATTGTCATAAATGTTTCTCACTAACAACCTAATATATTATTTGAATATCCGGAATACATTTCCCGTACAAAGTTGCCGCAGTGGACGTGTGGGCAGTGCTCTGCCCTCTACCAAGTTGATTCCGGTTCGATCCCGGATGTGATCACAACGGAGTTCCGCTTTAGGGAAACGTGACGGTTGTTACCGCTGGTAGACTGGTTTCCTCCGGGTCCTCCCACACTACTCGCCCTTGACATTCTGCCGTTGCTTTTTCTCCGTCTCACTTTAATATCCTGTTATCTCGTGTCACTGGCCAATATTATGGCATCATCTAGCCAATTATTAATTAATTTCCAACGAATGCGGCATTACTCGTTGCCTTCCTTATTTTACCCTAATATATACATATAGCAAAGGACATATTTAACAATTTCACTGAAATTCGTAGGTTTTCTTGTAATTCATCTCATTCCGTAACTATCCCATTGAAACTTAGTATTTTTATCTATGCCTTCCATTCGAAATCAGTATCGAAACACGATTTGATTACTTTCGGGGCATGAGAGAGTCCCACATGAAGGTTAATTTATGACATCGATGCGGATTTCGCGGTTAGTAAATACGAAGAGAAAAATAAGTGTTATCTTCCCGGGTGAGGAGTTCCACGGTCTGGTTCTGGTTTGCCTCGCCAAGGGACTATGCGAAGAAGCGAGTTTGAGTTTTCACTTAAGCTTGTTGCACTGTATGTAATATGCCGCATAAATGCCAGAAACCGACATGGCACAAGTCCCGTCCATTGTCATGCAGTCACTCGTGTATTTATACGTTAAGCGTGAAAACGCTCAAGTGATGGTGAATGCCCTTGCGGAATAAAGCATTAGAAATACCATAACACCATTGTGGTCAACCGCGATAGAGAATGTTCTCTTCACCTTTTCTACCATTTTTATAGCCAGTCTTGGGACAGATAATGTGTGTTATCTGTTGGCCGTGCAAACATATATATATATATATATATATATATATATATATATATATATACAGGCTGATTTTAACTAAAATTATGGGACAATCGTTGGGGGGTGGTAGAACTCACTAAAACATACAATTAGTATATAGTAATATATGGGCGGAAGTGACGCGTTGAGGCACAAACACAAAAACATAACACATTAACGGAAACATAACATGTTCATTAGCAGCATACTTAACGCGTGATTCCGTACAGAAAATGTTAAAACAGTTGCTGGAAATACATCCACCACCAGTCACGCATGCTTGGCGACCTCTACATATGGCGTGATTGGCTGACAATGGTGGCGTGCGTGAAATACCCAGCGTATTTGAATCTGTTCGCCAATCACTCCACCGACAATACCAAGCTTGCATTACCGTTGGTGGTAGCAATTTTGAGCAATTATTATAAACATTGTTGTAAAAAGGCATTTAGCGGCGACGTTGTAAATAAACAATGTGTTGCATTTCATGTGTTATTTTTGTGTTTGTGACTCAACGCGTCACTTCCGCCCATATATTCCTTTACAATAATTGTTTATTTTAGTGAGCTCTACCATCCCTGAATTTTTGTCCCGTGGTTTTAGAATCATCTGTATATATAATTTTTTTGTAACTAGTAGCTGTCCTGTTCATTGACTTTATTCCTTCTTGGAATTTTCCAGTGTTGCATACATATTTATTTTCTCGTCCATAGGTTACTTGTCAATTTTAAGTACTTTTTGTGTTAGTCTTGTTTTTTCATGACAGACCTCTGCATCACAATGGCGAATGTCCAAAAGTCTCCAGTAATGAAACAACTTTGTGTTCACAAAAAAAAAATACGCAAATGAAACAAAACTAATAATTTTGTGGCTGCCAAATACATACTTTTCCAGTCTTTACCTGCTTTGGTAGGTCCACGTCGTCAATAAAAAAAAACTACGTAGGACGCTGTGATTCCTCTCTCGGCAGATGGCGTGCACCAAGATGTCAGGTTCCGTAACTAATGAACAAAATCTTTAATGATGACCTCGTATTTACAATTTACCTGTGCATTTTCCTTTCAGATAAATTCCTTATCTGGGCATATGTTTCCGTTTGCATGGAAGTGGCAAGCATGTTTTGTGAAATAGCCTATTTTGGGTGTAAACAAATATTCAAATAAATCCGAACTTAGCGAGGTTCAATTTCACTCCTTTCCTTTTGTATTTCTGTACAACTCTGAAGACTAGCAACTTTGTAAGAAAATTCGTATTCAGCCATTTGTACATTTATGGAGTTATAATATTTTTATATTATTCACAGTACATTTTTCTCTCTCGAGCACTAGATTGAAATTGGTTTCCAATAATTCAGTCGGTAAGTTATTTATCAAGTTTATAAAACTCATTAATTAGTTTCGTTTCAATATAAATAGTTTTCCGGTTATCTAACTTCTTAATTGTGATCGGCGTAGTTGTACTAAATGATAAAATACTCAATTTACTGTATAATATGTAAAATAATTCTGTCTCTAAAATTGGGCTGAAGTTTCATCTCAAATATTTGAGGGAGGGGCCAGGTGATACACATAAAAAAAAATTACTGTATTTAAGTAAGTGCTAATTTGACATAAATATTTTTTTATCCATCCTTACTTAATTGTTACAAACACAAGTAGTTTCACAGAAATAACCTGTACAAAAGATGAAAACAGCTTTAATTAAGACAGAACAACAGAACACTTAGGTACACAGAGTACTTAGGTACACAGAGTACTTAAACAGCCTCTTATTCCGTGAACTCCAGTCGCACACGCCAGCAAAATGGCGTCACTGGCCAGCAACATGGCCGAACTCCGCACACCAATCAGCGTATTGCAACCTGCTCACCCGCCGGCACCCCAGCCAATAGGGAATCTTTCTCAGTATGTTAAACAAAGTTTGCTTGACGCAACCGAATTAACTGTTTGTATAGGGGCAATGAAATATTTTGTTGTAACCAAATTATACTTTTGTTGTTATTTGGTTGCTCCAAACAAAGATTTCGTTGTTGCAACTAAAGATTTGTTTACCTCTATGCACACCAAACAATTCCGGTTGATATAAAACAAGTGGAAAGTGTGACCGTGATTCGAACACAAGTCGTTCGCGTCTGGGCGCTACGACCTAGCGACATTAGTTGAACTGACTACTTGCAAGTTATGAATATTTTTAATATTTACAATTTAAGTACTGAACAACGTACGCAAATAAATATTTCAAATTTCACAGCTTCACGTTATAGTTTCCTGTTCAATGTATTTTATTACTGGGTTTTTATACCATTGTTAATCATCAATAAATACAAAAACAAATACTACTACTATCCTGACCATCACAAACAATGTAAACAAACTCTCTAGCTGTATTTTCAAACGAAGGTAAACAAATGAGCAGCCAAACAAATATACACAGTTCATTCAACAAAATATTTCGCAGATAGTGAAATTTATTTTCGTTCAACACAGAAGTGTTGTCGATTCATACATGTATTTTGTTAGTTGAACAAAATTAATTTGGTTGCCATTTCAGTTTTGTTCACTGAACAAAGTATATTTTTTTTTGCGGCAACTAGTTGTATTTTTGGCTGGTTGGCTTTTCTCTCAGTGCAGCAGCCAATCACACTCAGTCGCAGAGCCTTGCGTAGCCAGTCAGAGTATGACTACGCCCACATCAGAGGAACCGCCACTCCATTTCGTCTCTGGGTACTTATCTACTCTGCGACGTAACGGAAAAATTGTGTGAACATCTTTAAAACATGTCACTGCCATCTATTAATGTCACGAAAATAATCAGGTTTTGGTTTTATTTGTAGCGCAGTTATAATTGCGTTTGAAACTAAGCATTTTTTTATTAAGGATGTCGGAATAAAATACAAATAAATGTTCTGTACTATTGATCTAAATCACTTCATTCCCAAAGAATTCGTTTCTCAAGTGATGAAAGTATAGTAATTCGTGGTAAGGGCAAAACACGAATGAGACATTGTATCGCAACCGCGATATGCATGCAACCTTCGTGAAAGTGTAAAAATAAAGTCAACGATGTATGATACACTTTAAAATGTTTCTTCATGGAAATCACATGTACGAATTTCTCTTTCTCACATGGAATGCTAAGCAAAGTGTTTTGTCTCCCACGTCGCTTTTAGAAGGTTTATTATACAATTTTGAATGTTTTTTTATTAACTTTATTAAGAGATTTTAGGTAATATTTTTTTCCCTCCGCGTTCTTTGAAAGTTTTATTCGTAAATATTTGAAAATAGGTATTTGGTAAAAAAAAAAAAGTATTTTATTTAGTTACTTTAATAAAAAATTTCTTGTATTCCCTTTAAAACAGGTTACACACAAGATAGGCTAGAGATAAAAATTAAATAATAATATGTATTTAGTCACTTGGTAATCTCATATCCATCATACGAAAGACTAAAAAATTATAATTTATAATGGCAATTTTACTGAGTAAATAAAGCACTTTCTGTCATGTGTAAGATATTAAAACTACGTCAGGGAGTGGAATTGTAACCCATTCAGAGCGAGTGTACACATTTGTGCACTTACATTACGCACGTGTAGGTAATGTTTGGTCTTTACTGCACAATACGAAGCTCAGTGACCAATGATCTTACCGGTAGGTAAGTGATTCACAAGCCGTCTTACTGGTCTAGGTTATAATTGGTTTACATAACTGTAGACCAACATATAGCCTACAGCTCATTGGCTGTGACCACGAAACAAGTGTTTTGTCGACTTAACTGCAGCGTGCATCAAAATCGTTTTTTTTTTCAAACTGTAAAAAATTTGTTAGTAAACTGCCTTAACTGTAATGGAAGTTTTGAACCCATACAATGTATGGAAATACTGCCATATATCAGGCTGCAAATATCGGAATGTTTAGCACCGCTACAACAACTAATTGTTAACTTTCCGATGCATTTGACTGTTACCTGGGCAAATCTAGGAACCCTACCATGGGTGTATGGGAAATACTTCACCAGCCGCTCTTTCTCACTACACGTACGCACTGGTGTGATGTATTTGCCAACAATTTCTTCGAGTGGTGCATCAGCAGATACCGTAAATTGACGTGGGTCTGCGAGGGTTAACCTGCGAGTTGTGAAGGCTAGCAGAGTTCGTCAACAGTTGACGTGGCCGCTCACTCGAACTCCCTCGCACGCCCCGCCTTGCTGCTATGTTGCCCGCAGCACTGACCCCGGGGAATGCGGGGGAGGGGGGGCAGTTGGAATGGCGTGCGCCGTGGGCGGGTAAAGTAATTACTTTCTTCTCGTGTTAATTGGCGGCCCCTGGCGCCGCAGAGCTCGCGGAATGTTGCAACGTGATTGGCGCGTGTGAGGTCAGCAGTGGGCGAATGGCGGCAAATTGCTGGCAGTAGCAAGCACGCCATGGAGAGAGATTACAGCCTCCAGCCACTGTAGAGAAGACTCCTGGGACACGCGCTGCTGCCAGGCAAGATGTCCTCCACTGCCAGTTTCATAACACAATAATACATACATGTTTATATAACAGTTATTTATTAATTTACCCCATTAATATATTCCTTATTTATTTTTGTCCATGGAGACCTCAGTGGTGTAGTGGTTAGACTGCTCGCCTCCCACCTGGGCGAACAGGGCTTTATTCCTGACGCAGCTGCTTCCGGATTTTCGCACGTGGGAATCGTGCCGGGCGATGCCGCTGGTCGGCTGGTTTTCTCGGAAGCCTCCCGTTTCCCCCCACCCTCTCATTCCGGCACCGCTCCATTCTCACCTCACTTCACCTCGTCGGCTCTCAAGACCTCGATGTTAACAGCCGCCCAAACCTCTCCACTAGCTCATTTTCATCCATCTATTTGTAAGTTTATTTATTCCAGCTTTATAAATTTTTAAAAGATTATTTTTGACTCAATAATTTTCTGTTTACATATTAGATTATATGTTTTACTTTTAATACAGCTCATTACTTCTTAATAGTCTTAAGTAGACTACGTTTAGACAAATTAAATGGATAAAACTTCCCCGTAACACAAAAGTTAAAGAGTAATGAAATGAGTTACCATCCATAGATAATAAAACATTTTTATGTTCGCATCTAAACCACATCCGTATTAGGTCTACAGTTCCTAACTATTATGTAAAAAAAGTAAATTAAAAGACAAATATATACAAAGTAATAATTTTTATTTGTATAGATGTGCGGGTTTTAGCAAATAGCCTGCAAAGGCGAGACGAGTTTGACGTTGAAAAAAACCAGATGCAAAAACAAACAAATAGGCTACGTCTATCTAAAGTGAAGTATAAAATAGAATAGAATATGAATAATAATTTTAAATTAGTCAATGCAAATAAAAAAAATTACATTTTAACTACAAAGGAATATTGGAAAGTAACAAAGTAAATTAAAACACAGTAAAGAAGCCTAAAAATTGGAAAATGGAAGTGAGAAAACACTAAATAAAGTTATCCTTTGCAACGGGTATTGTGGCAGTAAGTTGGAAAATTACAGTAATAAAATTAATTTCCGTATTTGCACCCAAATAAATCAAGAGCAACTAGTCAATTAACAAGTTTATAGATTTATTCTGGTGAAAGATATTCATTCTGAGCGTCCTTATGATGAAAGCGGGAACCGCTGTTACTCACAACTCTCTTAATGTGGTACTCTGTAAGGAATCTCTTTGTTGATCTCTTCTTGAAAGCGCGTAGCTATGGCAAAGCTGATTTTATAAAACAAGAAGAGATAAATTTTGTAAACCAATATTCATTATATCAAAAAATTAAACTCCAATATATATCTATTTTTAGCCACATGTGTCTGCCAATAACAGCAGATTGTGTCACATGGCTTAAAATAATAATAAAAAAATAACTATATTTTTCAAACATCTTTTTTTACTTTTTATATGTGTTGCATACAAAGGCGTAAACATCATGTTCAAAGGGGGCAGCGGTGGCGTAGGGGCCAGGGCGCTCGCCTCCCACCACGGCGATCCGAGCTCGATCCCCGGCGGGCTCACTCCCGTATCCTCGCATGTGGGAATCGTGCTGGACGATGCCGCTTTCCGGCAGGCTTTCTCGGGGTACTCCCGTTTCCCCCGCCCTTGCATTTCAGCGCCGCTCCATTGTACTGCTTCATTTCTGTCATGNCTAAGCTCATTTTATAAAACAAGAAGAGATAAATTTTGTAAACCAATATTCATTATATCAAAAAATTAAACTCCAATATATATCTATTTTTAGCCACATGTGTCTGCCAATAACAGCAGATTGTGTCACATGGCTTAAAATAATAATAAAAAAATATCTATATTTTTCAAACATCTTTTTTTACTTTTTATATGTGTTGCATACAAAGGCGTAAACATCATGTTCAAAGGGGGCAGCGGTGGCGTAGGGGCCAGGGCGCTCGCCTCCCACCACGGCGATCCGAGCTCGATCCCCGGCGGGCTCACTCCCGTATCCTCGCATGTGGGAATCGTGCTGGACGATGCCGCTTTCCGGCAGGCTTTCTCGGGGTACTCCCGTTTCCCCCGCCCTTGCATTTCAGCGCCGCTCCATTGTACTGCTTCATTTCTGCCATGCTCGGGGATGACGGTCACCTGCGGGTCCCAGCTGGAAAGAACGTCACTCGGAGGGTGTTGTCTTGCCCTGTGTGCATTCCCCACACGCCTTTATTATTATTTATCATGTTAAAAACAAAATATTAATATTATATCTGTCACATTAAGTTTACAGTGCGTGAATTTTGTTTAAAGTAACTATTGAAGTCAATTTCACGTTGGTCACGTTTGCTTTTTGTAGAGCAGATGATATTAATAAAATCATGAACATTTATCAGCATTGAGTAGGCCTATTTTCATTATTATTTTTCTTTAAATTAATTAATTGACGCCAGTGTCCAAGCGTGTCCTTCAAAGATTATAGTATTTGCAGAGTGATGCTGCGATACTGCAGTAGGCATAGTGGTTTCTGTCTGTGATACTCTAACCTAGCGGTATGCGTAAGAGTACAAGAGAGAGAGAGAGAGAGAGATACACTTCATATGTGTTCAATATTGGTCCCTTTACACAACAACTTATTTCTCATACATTAAGTGTCATTTTAAATATTTGTAAAAACAACGTACCACACACAAACCAAGTTGTTTGTACAATGTAAAGAGAAATCAATTTTATCGAACATGATAATTTTTAATTACATGAAGAGGAACACATATCTACACTGTTGTACGTGTGGGGAAGTTGGACATAAACGCGTTAAGAGACGTAAGATTTAATTACAAAGTCAAAGGGAAATTTCAATAGTTTTCGAAACGCAAGCACAACGGATTTATACCTAATATCATATTGAAAAAAAATCATGACCCAATTTTTACTTCAGTATAAATGTATGGAAATTAAAAGAATACTTCGACGTGTAAAACTGATCGATTAACAAAAGTAGACCACAAATAAATGTGAAGGCCTATTCATGCAGTGATTGATTTATTGCATGGTCTTTGATAACGTTCTAGCACAGCGTTGAGTCTCAAGGAGAATTTAAAACCATGCAATTTGATGTAATATCATACGACCAGTTTCGACCCCATCTTTTGCTTATCATCTCTCTGCATTAGCGTTGGCTTCCTTTCCACAGGAAAAAATTTCAGTGAAACTACGGAAAATCAGCCGTTAAAAGTTATCCAGAAATTTTCGTAAAATTACGGTCACAATGTTTTTGTCAGTAACGTACTTTCAATAAAATTCACACAACTTTCTCGAGTTCACGGAACCTCACCTAAATAAGCCCGCTATTTATATGATTCAAAAAGTGTGAGGAACTCGCTAATAGACTATATCATGTTACCTCAAGTATAGGGGAGAGATAGTAATGTGGCTACCCTAAGTTAAAGTGATTTTTAAATAGCCTACCGTAAGTGAATCTGAATAATAAGCAATAAGTTACTGATAACTAATGAGACTACTTTCCTTTACATGGGTCCAAAAATTTTTTTGTGAAGCTCATGAAAGATTAGGTGGTAGATAGTTTTTGACGTCTCATTGACAGCAATATTATTACAGATGAAACCATAAACGTGTGCAACAGAACAAAGACAATTAAACTACACGAGTGACTTACCCGGGGTTCGAATTCAGAAAAATTCATAAAATTAAGCTAGCTTGCAATTAACTGCACGACATTCTGAAAAAAGTTACTTACATAATTAAAACATATAAAATAATATAGCCTACCACAGCACAACTTATTTGCCAAATTTGAAAGAAATCGATTCATTGTTTCCCGATATATGGCATAAAACTATATTATTTCATGTGGGGCTATCTTACAAAATGGCGGAGAAATGAGGTTTTGCATAGACAATTTTGATGGATATAACTGATACTGTCAGTATACAAAGTAAAGTTGAAATTTGTTTTGAAGTTTCATAGATAAAAAATTTGGGGCTAACATGTTTCTATAGCCGGCATTTTGAAAATAAAAGCCTAATAAATTCCTATTGCTCTTTTTACCTGGCTTGTCATAATATTTGTTACATGCCAAATTTAGCGAAAATTAGTTGAGAATTTTTCCAATTATAATGTAAAAAATTTGTTTTTTACATGCGGCGTTAACTTTAAAAATGGCGGGAAAAAAAGTGGTTATTGTTTAGCTTATGTGATGCTTGTAGTAAATACTGTTAGCGTATGAAATTTGGTTGAAAATAGCCAAATGGTATGGAAGTTATACCAAATGAATCTAAAATACTTGTATGTCCACAATTTAAAAAATAATTGCTCAATAAAGTTAATTTACTTGTATTTATGTAGCCTATCATAGTAATATTTACTTACCAAACTTGAAGAAAATTGGTTGAGTAGTTTTTGAGTTATAATGTAAATGTTTTATTATGACATGTGGCGCTATCTTCCAAAATGCCGTACCTAAACCAATATTAACATCTAAATTTAAAGCACACAACTTGCGCTGTCGGCATACAAATTTTGGTTAAAATTTCTTGAATGGTTTCCGAGATATGACATATCGTCTTAGATATAAAAATGTCCACCATTTCGAAAGTAAGGGCCCAGCGTAGTCGAAAACTATATAAGTCAAGTGTTCTTACTTAGTACCATATTTGTACCAAGTTTGGTGAAATTTGGTTAACGCGTTCAAAAAATTAAGAGGGNTAAGTGTTCTTACTTAGTACCATATTTGTACCAAGTTTGGTGAAATTTGGTTAACGCGTTCAAAAAATTAAGAGGGGGACACACACGCACAAATTTGTTTACCAAATGGTTACTTAACCCTGCTACGTCTGGTAAAGTGGTCACTGACTTTCCATTAAGTTCTTCGGATTTATCAATTACTGCTCGTTTAATATTTAGTTTATGCACATCAGCTGGGGACCGTATGAAATACTACCAAGTCACAAAAACCAATACAAACACGCTTCGGCTATCGTCGAGTGTTTGGACAATACATTTGAGCATATTATTCCGGCTGTCTGCTAGAAGTGACGGGGCTGTTCCTAGCATTATTTGCCACGTTGAAAAGTATAACTTCTCCTTTTGCTAACTGCAGTCATTGCACGCTCTAGTGGCGAATGTTACAACCCGTTATTTCAATACCGGTGGCTGGTCACTTGTCCCTCTCTGTCTAGAAGGGGCCGCTGTGGCTGAGCGGTTAGCCTGCTCGCCTCCCACCAAGGCGAACCTGGTTCAGTCTGCGGCCAGGTCACTCCCTGATTGTTGCATGTGGGGATCGTGCCGGACGATGCCGGTAAACGCCGGACGATGCCGCTGATCGGCGGGATTTCTCGACGACCTCGCCTCAATCACCCTCATCGACTCTCACGGCCTCGCTTTTAAGTACCGCCCAAATTTCTTCACTCACTTGTCTAGAATAAACACTAACAAATCTACCCGGCTTCATTTGCCGTGCTTTAAAATACCAACACACAATCTTTTAGTGGGATAACTGCATAAATATATACACTGAGGCGACAAAAGTCATGGGATACCTCCTAATATCGTGTAGGACCTCCTTTTGCCCGGCGAAGTGCAGCAACTCGACNAGGCGACAAAAGTCATGGGATACCTCCTAATATCGTGTAGGACCTCCTTTTGCCCGGCGAAGTGCAGCAACTCGACCTGGCATGGACTCAACAGGTTGTTGGAAGTCCCCGACAGAAATCTCGAGCCATGCTGCCTCTATAGACGTCCATAATTGCGAAAGTGTTGCCGGTGCAGGAGTTTGTGCACGAACTGACTTCTCGATTATGTCCCATAAATGTTCGATGGGATTCATGTTGGGCGATCTTGGTGGCCAAATCATTCGCTGGAATTATCCAGAATGTTCTTCGAACCAATCGCGAACAGTTGTAGCCCGGTAACATAGCGCATTGTCTTCCATAAAAATTCCATCGTGGTTTGGGTACATGAAGTCCATGAATGGCTGCAATTGGTCACCAAGTAGCTGAACAGTCAATGTTCTGTTGAGTTGGACCAGAAGACCCAGTCCATTCCATGTAAAAACAGCATACACCATAATGGAGCCACCACCAGCTTGCACAGTTCCTTGTTGATAANATAACCCTTTCCAGTCAATGTTCTGTTGAGTTGGACCAGAAAACCCAGTCCATTCCATGTAAAAACAGCATACACCATAATGGAGCCACCACCAGCTTGCACAGTTCCTTGTTGATAACTTGGGTCCATGGATTCGTGGGGTTTGCGCTACACTCGAACCCTACCATCAGCTCTTACCAACTGAAATCGAGACTCATCTGACCAAGCCACGAATTTCCAGTCATCTAGGGTCCAACCGATATGGTCACGATCCCAGGAGAGGCGCTGCAGGCGATGTCGTGCTGTTATTGAAGGCACTCGAGTCGGTCTTCTGCTGGCATAGCCCAGTACAGCCAAAGTTCGCCGCACTGTCCTAACGGACACGTCCGTCGTACGTACCACATTGGTCCCTGCGGTTATTTCACGCAGTGTTGCTTGTCTGTTAACATTGACCATTCTGCGCACTCGTCGTTGGTCTCGGTCATTAAGTGCAGGCGGTCGGCCACTGCGTTGTCCATGGTGGGAGGTTATGCCTGAAATTAGGTATTCTCGGCACACTTGTGACACTGTGGATCTCGGAGAGTTGAATTCCCTAACCATTTCCGAAATGGAATGTCCCATGCGTCTAGTTCCAACTACCATTCCGCGTTCAAAGTCTGTTATTTCCCGTCGTGCGGCCATAATCACGTCAGAAACCTTTTCACATGAATCACCTGAATACAATTGAAAATCCAACCAATGCACTGCCCATTTATACATTTTGTACACATACTTCTGCCATCTGTATATTTGCATATTGCTATCCCATGACTTTTGTCACCTCTGTGTAAACCTACTACAATCTCAGTTGAAAATAACATCCCTTATCTTTCATCAGGCATAAACAAAATGTCCAAAACTTGTAAGGCGACCAGCTGAGATGCTCTCAGTATATGAATGATTTCCGTGTTAACAGTTTCAAATCCTCTTCACCAGACGGCAGCAATCTTCAGTGGAGTAACGCCTGTTGTCCACTTTACCGCACTGCATCTTCACCCCCCTCTGCCCAACTAGTTTTTAACGGCATTCTGCAAAATACATACAATCACTATTTCTGATGTGCGCTGTTGGAAACTTACCAAAAAGGCTGACGTAGCTTACCTTTGGGTAATGATTGAATATTGACAGCTGATGACATGCCAGAACATTATGACCTTCTCCTGTTTGTTAAATATAGCAAAATAATTGCTTCTCTTTGGCTACATTGTTGCGAGGGTGTTTGTTGGAACTTCACAAACCAAAGAGTCCTTATTTTATAACACTTAAAATGAAAAATTAATATTCGTGGTTAGAGACTAAATTATTTCGTGCGGTGTCGCTGCTTGTGCCGAAACCGCTTCGAAAGTGACTATGTGCCATCGAATTCCTTTTTCCCGCTCCAGTGCTCGAAGCTAATGCGAAGTAAACGATTCAGGAAATTTATAATTTTCGTAGTGGAGCCTTTTTTGTAGCTAAAGGACAGCCAGTCGTACACACAAATCCTCACAAGCCATTTTCTTGCCGCAACACTTTGTTAAGGAAAATAAATGCCGAGTAGGTGGAAATTTGAGTGAAGCGGCGGCTCTTAGCATCGAGCACTTGAGAGCCGATGAGCGTGAAGGGAGGTGAGAAGGGATCAGCGCTGGAATGCTAGGGCGGGGGAAGCGGAAGATCCCCGATATAATCCGCCTACCATCGGCATNTGAGAAGGGATCAGCGCTGGAATGCTAGGGCGGGGGAAGCGGAAGATCCCCGATATAATCCGCCTACCATCGGCATCGTCCGACACGATTCCCACACGCGAAAATCCGAGAACGACCCCACCGGGAATCGAACCCGTTTTGCCTAATTGCGANCGTCCGACACGATTCCCACACGCGAAAATCCGAGAACGACCCCACCGGGAATCGAACCCGTTTTGCCTAATTGCGAGGCGAGTAGTCTGATCATTACACCACCGCGGCCCCCATGAGTAGGTAAGTACGCAGATATGAAATGCTCTGGTGGTTATTTTAGCCCACTTTCCTTGGAAAGGAAAGAGTATGCAATGACACTGATGTCTGTCTGGCAGGTATCCGCATTATAAGTTTTTAACCGCTAAATAGATTTAAATACAATTAGGCTTGAATATGATGTCAACTATTATGACGCAATTTTATAGCGTCATTGGTCCGCCATTTTGAATTATAGCACTATATGAATTTATAACGATTTTACATCGTATCTTAATCTACGCAATATATATATTTTGCCAAATTTCGCAGGTAACTGATACATACTGTGATAGGCAATGTTATCATAAGCGATTGGAAAGGATAAGGCACTTATTTTCAACATGGTGGCAGGGATAGATTTTTGGATTAATTTGGTCACTAGATAGGCTATATCATACAGTTTGACCAGTTCTGACAAACATGGTATGTGGAAATTGTCAACAAATATCAAATAGGCTAAGATATAGCCTCTTTGGTCCACCATTTTGTAAGATAGTGCTACATGAATAAATTGAGTTTTTGTGACATATCTCGGGAAAGAAGCAACTTGTTCCTACCCAAGTTAGTCAANAGTGCTACATGAATAAATTGAGTTTTTGTGACATATCTCGGGAAAGAAGCAACTTGTTCCTACCCAAGTTAGTCAACAAAAAATAATACGGTACGTAATGCCAACTCTTACTTTTTAAATGTATTAGAAGCTTATTAAAAACATTATGGCCCTTTAAACATTTTGATTACAGTACTGTATCAACGAAAATGGAANAGTGCTACATGAATAAATTGAGTTTTTGTGACATATCTCGGGAAAGAAGCAACTTGTTCCTACCCAAGTTAGTCAAAAAAAAATAATACGGTACGTAATGCCAACTCTTACTTTTTAAGNTAATACGGTACGTAATGCCAACTCTTACTTTTTAAATGTATTAGAAGCTTATTAAAAACATTATGGCCCTTTAAACATTTTGATTACAGTACTGTATCAACGAAAATGGAAACTTATTTCTACCATATTGATGATAGCAGGTAAATAAGCCATTTTACCATATGCAATTTAAATTGATGTCCTTTATTTTCAATATGTCTTCCGTGTCAATATTTAGGTTAATGTGGAATATTTCCCATATTGATTTAAAAATTTTTGCCAAACTTGGTATGCTAACAGTATTGATTTCATATATTAAATAAGTTAATATATAACCTCTTTTGTCCACCATTTAGAAGATAGCGGCCATGAAAAATAAAGCTTTTGTGTTATCGGTCTGGAAACACTCAAACGTTTCCTGCCAAATTTAGCAAACAAGAAATACAATTAGTTGTATTGACTCTTATTTCCTGCCACTGAGAAGAAATGGTGCTCAAAAATGACAGACTATTTACATAAATATCAATATTTTATTTATAAATAACCTTCATTTTTAAAAAGAGAAAGGAAATAAAAATTTAAAGATTGGTCATTATTGTTGATGACCATTCAAATAATTTTTAAATTTACTTTTAAAGCGTCTCATGGTTGATATTTTTGTTATTTTCAGTTTCCGGCAGACATCATTAAAATTAGTGTATGATTGTCTAAAAATCTTTCTGCCAATGTTAGAGTCCTGATTCCAATACGTAAGTATGTAAAATGATTAAGTGTAAGGGACAATGAGTTATAATTATTTCATTAAAATGTGCTAGAAGAAACATTTGTGCGCAAAATATTGTATTCCACCATAAAAACTAACTCAAACGATACTTTCATTAGTTACCTAATGAAAACAGTAACAATAATTGTTACGTGAAATCGACTTCTGCCACTAAGGCACCACTTTCAGAATGGTGTTAATTTATGCTTGTTATGAAGACCAATTTCAGCTCCATTGTTTAATGAGATAAAATTACAAATCAGTTAATTCGAATATATAAAAGTTTACGTTTACTTTTTGTTTGGCTGGTGGGTTAAAAAAATAAATGGTGCGAAAGAAATACTATTCAAGGCGACCTCCAAGAATTTTGTTTAATCAGGGCTTCCAACAAGATAACACTTATGAATTAGGTGAATTTTTATTTTCTCAAATAAATGTCTCACTGGGGTCTTAAAGATCCGTTAGGCAAGAATGTAGGGAAGCGCAATGGAATTTTCGAGAAAGCCTAAGTAGTCTTAAGTATCGTTTGCAGCATTGGGAGAACCCTAGCGGACGATTGCTAGGAAGACTGAAGCTCTTCACAAGCGAACGTTACGGCGTTTTCCCGCCTCTCTCCTGCGATTCAGGCTTCATTCCAGGATTTACTTCATTTCTNTCACAAGCGAACGTTACGGCGTTTTCCCGCCTCTCTCCTGCGATTCAGGCTTCATTCCAGGATTTACTTCATTTCTCGTTTCCTTCCAGTCTGCGCCAAATATCAAAATCCAATAAAGCGCCAGAAGAGGGCAAGAAGGGTGAAACTCCGTCTCCAGAACAACTCGCGCGCGTATATGTATCGACCTCGCTGCGAGCCCCGTCTCCTAATAGATTACTTTTATAGAAATTTAATTTTGCCACGTATAGGCGGTTGCGAGAGGGAACGGTTCACAGGGTCACCGATGAAGGAATCTTGTTACGTTTCCAATCGAAGAAGCAGCGTTTCCGAGAGATCGAGCTGCTCTGCGTCGCTGGTCGATAGCTGAAACATCGAATCGAAAGTTGTGTTTCGTCGCATGGCGAGGAGGAAATCCTCTGCGAACAGCACGGTGATGAGAGTGTTTCAAGCCACGTGTTTTATTACCGAGTGTCCTTTAGGAGTTATTTACGGGTCTAATCGAAGCAATCGCGACTGCAAGAGAAATTTGTTATGAGCAGAAATAATGACCTTGTTTCTTGTATTTATTAAACTTAAATGTCTTTACTAAGGAGCAACAAGAAAATTTGTATGCGCAATATGATTACTTAAAAATTTACTTTCTGAATTAGTAGAACCAACATCCCAAGTATAGTTTTTCCTGTCTGATTAGTTTCTTACTTCCTTTAACTACTTTAACACGCGAGAAAAGTGCTACATCATAAGAAGAGTCAGTTCCTACCAACAATTCAAAACTTTTAAAATTACATATTCGTGTAGTGATAAGCATGGTGTCATTTAGTGACACTCTAGGTAACTGACGATTTTTTAAGGAATGAATACACTACATGTATACCACCGGATATCTGCAGTGCTGTACTAGAGTTTGGTTTCAGAAAGACGTGGCAACGCCTTTAACTCTCTTCATCTCCATCATTCTACGAAAACTTTTCACCAACTTGCTGTAGGTATCTGCAGACATTTCGTCTCGTGCCTCCTACAACAAGATGGAAATGTCAGTCTTGTTTTGTAGGCAGGTATGCCTGGACACTCTCGTGCCCTCGTGGTAGCCTTTGCTTTATGGGTGTGAGCATTTCCATGATTAACAACGGGAAATTGTAGTTGACATGCTACTGTCACTTTGTGGTTGGCGCTGATTTGTCCACATCTGCCACGTAGGTCTTCGCGATGCAGATGGTGAACCCAATGGACCAATACAGTAACACGAAAAACAGGATTGAACCCTGACACCACCACCTTGTAAGTCACGACGATAGGAGTAGATTGTTTAAAGGAACACTCGCAAGGCTGTGGCTACGTTATCACTCGTCTTTGAAGTAACCTCAGCGTATAGCGCGAATCATGGCTCATCAGGAAGCACTTCCATTGTTATTGAGTCCAAATATGACGTACTTTGTAAATGCCGGGTGGTGATTAGTGCAGTGAGCTTCAGTTTATAAGTTACGACTCCTCCATGTGTTTAAAATGCTCAGACCTTCCGACACATGGAGCGATCACTACAGCACTTCTTAACACACCACACCAGTCTGTGACGACGTTTATCCATGCACAGTAAAAAAGTTTTNAGCGATCACTACAGCACTTCTTAACACACCACACCAGTCTGTGACGACGTTTATCCATGCACAGTAAAAAAGTTTTCAATCCACACATTTCCCGTTACATCAATGACGACGTATCTTCATGCATAGTAAAAAAAGTTTTTCACTCCACACATTTCCTGTTACATCAATGACGACGTATCTTCATGCACAGTAAAAAAGTTTTTCAATCCACACATTTCCTGTTACATCAATGACGACATATCTTCATGCATTGTAAAAAAAGTTTTTCACTCACTTATTTCCTGTTACATCAATGACGACGTATCTTTATGCATAGTAAAAAAAGTTTTTCACTCCACACATTTCCTGTTACATCAATGACGATGTATCTTCATGCACAGTAAAAAAGGTTTTTCACTCCACACAGTTCCTGTTACATCAATGACGACATATCTTCATGCATAGTAAAAAAAGTTTTTCACTCCACTTATTTCCTGTTACATCAATGACGACGTATTTTCATGCATAGTAAAAAAGGTTTTCACTCCACACATTTCCTGTTACATCAATGACGACGTATCTTCATGCACAGTAAAAAAGTTCTTTAATCCAATCATTTCCTGTTACAGGAATGACGACGTATCTTCATCACAGTAAAATATTTACAGTGCACATTGTCTCTTACATCAGTATTATCAAGATATACAGCAGAATATTACAAGCATTACAAGACCGAAGTAACACACAATATTCAACAGTACAACTATCAGACATTGCAGTTAAATCTTGGAGGTGTAGCATTGCAATACAAATGTTCCCCGAATGCGAGTCCGAAGGCTTACCACTTTGCCAGGTTTTTCGTTAGGAAGATTTGTAATATGTTAAGCTCATGACAAGAAATGTACATATATGTACATTGGTAATATTGATGTAATAGTTACTGTGAGATGGAAAGAGTTTTCTGTAAATGAAGATACGATGTCACATGCTGCTGTTGTAAGTGTTGGACAAGTGATTCTGGTGTATTAGCGTAAGAAGTTTATTTTTGAACTTCGAATGTCTTCAGACACCGTTAATTAACGAAACGTCACCGTTTCACTCCACCACACGGCACAGGCTTTGACGGTCGCGACCTGCATTTGTGTTCTGCCTACTTGTCAACGAAACTTTCTCATTCTTTGACGGAATTTTCTTCACGTCACAAAGATAGAATAACGTAACCATTATGCATCAATAGTTTCAATACGCTCAGGATGTGCTTTCATTATGTCTCTGCTATACACATAGACTTACCGCCCAAGCTCCTTTTAAAAGTGCATGTTATAAGCACAATATACCGTTCACTTTACAAAAGTTTTCCTGGTATTAATATCCACACAATATAAGTAGTTTTACAGCTATATTTTACCAAAAAGCATTACTATGTTGTGTAAATTAAATTTATAAACTTAGGGCAGGCAGATGAATAAGTGTCTTAAACATAAAATAAGCATTTCTTTGTTTGCTGTGCAAATCCTCGTCTTCGCAAAATATAGATATATTAATTTTGTGTATTGTGTGGGATGATAATACGTCAGTTGGTAATACTCTCCACTCATATGTGTTCTGATCAATCAACCGACACACTGCCTGTTCCAACCTAAAGGCATGTGTATATCCCAGACCCATCTGCGCTATCACCTGCAGGTCTCGGCCTGCTCCAGTATTAGCACACAGATAATATAGAGTTCATTTAAGTCTAATGAGCTACGGTAAAAATAACAACAAATAATGGTATTACACACACAATATATTTTACAGATAAAACACTACATACCATAATACAAAAAAAAATTCATTCTCTGTTCATAAATTTTTAAAAATATTATTCGGAAAAGCTGTTGGGGGTGACTTCTTGTGTAGTCGTAACTCATCAATTCACAGTCCAAGGACGAGGCACGCCATTTGCGAAGCAGCTGTGCGTTCCTCCATGCGCGTGTCCAGTCAGGTTCTGACCTGTCGCAGATGTGCCGCTACTGATCGTTGCAAATTTTCGTCAACCTTTGCAGTGAAGGACAGCCGTACCCGAACTGCAAATCGATGATTTCACCTTCGTTTTTGCAAAAGTAGCTCAACCATATCTTGTGCTCGGACCCCGCCACATTAATCTGTCCTTGCGGNTCTTGTGTAGTCGTAACTCATCAATTCACAGTCCAAGGACGAGGCACGCCATTTGCGAAGCAGCTGTGCGTTCCTCTATGCGCGTGTCCAGTCAGGTTCTGACCTGTCGCAGATGTGCCGCTACTGATCGTTGCAAATTTTCGTCAACCTTAGCAGTGAAGGACAGCCGTACCCGAACTGCAAATCGATGTATTCACCTTCGTTTTTGCAAAAGTAGCTCAACCATATCTTGTGCTCGGACCCCGCCACATTAATCTGTCCTTGCGGATACTGCATCAGCAAGTCGCGCAGAAAGTTTCCCACACGGTGGTACGGAAACTTGCCTTCGTCCCACTCCAGTCGATGATGGTACTTGGTCAGAGAGTCTTCATGCTTTCCTCGTCCAACAGTTTCCATGGATAATGAGGGCAGAAGGAACGTGTGCGCATTTTACCATCGTCGTCGTAGGACACTGCGACTTCCTTGAGCATCTAGCCGCTCGGCTCTGGAATCCTTACAGATTGCATTACATCATATTGCTGTAAATACTCGAAGCCGACTAAACAAATATATCCTAAGGCCCATCGTATTTATTCCCTCTGCGGCATTCACGAAAGTATCTTCACGACTTTACCTCGACAANAATATATCCTAAGGCCCATCGTATTTATTCCCTCTGCGGCATTCACGAAAGTATCTTCACGACTTTACCTCGACAATTTTACGATGCAAGTCGATCGTGAAATATCAAGCAGAAAGCATACGTGCATGAGGGAATATTTCCATGTGTAGTGAATTCGATCCTGCAGTAGATCACATTCGAACTAACACGCTCGTCATGTTTACTCACATCGAACACCATGAGCGGCGCCAAACTCTCGAAGTTATCTGGGCTCAGTGTCGGCAATTGGGGGCACCCATAATATGCATTTGGGAATTGAGCGTTAATTTTATATGCTAGCAGGTACTGATAAATTTTCAAAGCTCGTGTACATATCCACGCACGGATAGCTTTCACTATTGAAATATATTTTCAAANAGGTACTGATAAATTTTCAAAGCTCGTGTACATATCCACGCACGGATAGCTTTCACTATTGAAATATATTTTCAAAATTTTTATTTGACATTTGTCGAACTGCGAACAGCTCAATATCACATTGTGCTGTCTTCCGGTCTGTAGACCAACAATGATGTACCTCGGTTTCTCGGTGGCAAAGCTTGACTTCATCATCCAGTTCATGAGCTCGCTTGCGGGCAATCCAGGGTCGGCCTCGAGACATTACTGCTGGAGATGAATCCATCTCCCACGAAACACGACATGGAAACCTATTTCCGAATACAATAATCTGCATCATAACGGGTCCTTCAAATTGTGAACAAAAATGTGAGCTTCTAATTTTGCTCGAGGAACCCAATGGTCTTAGGTTCGAGAACGTGTACCTGTACACCAGATGGTGTGAAATATTTTCCTAGCAGCGATAACGAAGCCGTCGTGCTACTGAGCGAAGTATAACCAAACTCAATGTTTTTTTTCGACGATGTTGCATGTGAGAAAGAGACTTGAAGTTCAAAAATATATTAGCGTGGGACATCATGCGAACATGGACTGTGTGTACCTCGGCAGACTTATTCGCGTATACCCAAACATCTGCTTCGCGATAATGAGAATGCGTTGGTGCTGTTTCGCATGGAGGTCACGAACTTGCCACAGGTGTTAAGTATGAATGGCGATATAATTACACACCAAATGCCGTATCTCTCCACCTGCAGAGAAGTAAATATAATTTTATTTTGTGCAGTGAAAATAAACCTATGTAAAGTTGTAGGAGTTTCCTTCTGCACGAAATTCAGTTTCGTAGCATTGCAGAGCTAGCGAAAAACATCCGGAAGTGTCCGTACCCAGCAAACATCGCACCTGCTATGAGCTCTTCCCACAATTGAGGAAGCTGCCGGTAATAACATTTCTGAAAATAACTTCTACAAGAACCATAATTTCTTCATTACAATATAACAGCCAAATTATTGGAATAAGAGAAGCGACACGTTTTACGAACAGGATTATTCTGCGCTGTGTAGTATATGTTTTAAATGACAGTTTAGATCACGTGTTGAAGTACGGGTGGTGTAATGGTTAATGTTTGTTACTCAGCGAAATGGCCGTTCCTTCTAAAGGTGACGTTCGTGATGTAAAATAAAACTCCCAATTTCTGTGAGTTTTTGTTGTAATATATGTTGTACTTTTACGACCGGTTCATCTAGTAACTGTGAAAGCATAGTAAGACTGTTCCTAAGTATGAAATATATTTACTTAAAAAAAAAAAAATCGATGTGGTGTTTTTATGAGTTATTCTGTAAAACTGCATTACTGAATCATATTATACATTGCCCAGATACTGGTTAAAGGTATGGAAATCCGAAGATGTGTATCGAGGTTATCATGTACTCGTGCTTACCAAACACTGCTCAGACATCGGAGGAAACAATTTACTCCTCTTCTTGCTCTACGCTGTCATAAAATCAGAATAAATGTACAAGTTTGTGACTCTTAGACGTTCTACAGGCATTTTCTTTTCGATACAACACTTATACTTAAAATTAACTGATACATTACATATTTTACACTAAAATCAATTTGTATCAATTTAAACAGCTTTTATTAGCCAATATAACTCACTGAAGAAACAGCAATAATGGCTGTTATTCTTTAATACAATTCAAGATATTTTACTGCTTATTATAACAAATAGTTTTATACTTACCCGTGACCAAACAGTTTTATCTAATTGGTTGTTCGCTCGTTTAAATTTAAAGTGTTCACCGTTACAAATAAACTTGGCAAGTATTGCGGTATTTCAAATAATTGTACAATTATATTATTTGATGAAGTGTCATAGTCAAACAACATTTAATTGCAAGGCAGTGGATTCGCATCACCATAATTTTTGGATTGGGTAGGTGAGTATGTATGTATGTATGTATGTAGGCATGTAGGCAAGTAGATTGTGGTAAGGTAGGACTCAACGTTTCGTCTACAGCGGGGTCATTAGAAACTAAGCAAGTTGCTCAGAGAAGTAGGAACCAGGCAGAAATTGGCAACGGCCCGTAGTAAGGACCCGTCGTCTGCAGTGATTTCGGGAAAACATGGAAAACCGAAATCAGAATGACTGGACTGGGATTCGAAACCAGATCCTCCAGAATGCAAGTCCAAAACTTAACCACTACGCCATCTAGCCCACTTTTAAGGATTGGGAATTTTAATTTTCTTAGATATAATATTGCATGTTATAACTTCTGAAGGGGGCCTTGTATATTTTTTATAAGATATTATTATTATTGCCACTTACCTCATTAAATAAATACGAACACAGTAAAAAATGTATCTACATATTGCAAGGAATTCCTTGAAATTAGTTACCAAAGCTTTACTCTCCANAACACAGTAAAAAATGTATCTACATATTGCAAGGAATTCCTTGAAATTAGTTACCAAAGCTTTACTCTCCAGATGAAATATTCTACACGTATAGCACATTATTTTGGGAGACAGACAAAAGAGTTTATATGGCTCAATATTTATAATAAACTTGAACTCTACAACATTTGCTTGTTAAAATTCAGCAATAGGTTTACTCATTCTGCACAAATGTTTCGTGGAATTTACTCTATTAAATTTGTAGTGTTGCAAAATATATTTTGCAACAAGTTTACAAAGAATTCCTTGTAAAAATACCGAAATATTTTTCAGTGTATTTTGTTACCCATGGTTACAAAAAATGTTACAAATTTTTTTAACACATCCCAAAACATAAAGTACCTACATAAGTATAGGTACTTTCAATGACTAATTAAGATACTTCTTACTTCCATAATTTTTTTATATGCGCCACATCNCTACATAAGTATAGGTACTTTCAATGACTAATTAAGATACTTCTTACTTCCATAATTTTTTTATATGCGCCACATCCATATTAAACTTATAAAGTCTCACGCAAACCGTTTCAAAATTTTAAGGTGATTTATTATATAAGTACTAGGTGGGATTAGTAAAAAATTCTAGTACTCTGATTGGTTAAGTGGATGCGTAAAGTGGGCAGTTTATNCTACATAAGTATGGGTACTTTCAATGACTAATTAAGATACTTCTTACTTCCATAATTTTTTTATATGCGCCACATCAATATTAAACTTATAAAGTCTCACGCAAACCGTTTCAAAATTTTAAGGTGATTTATTATGTAAGTACTAGGTGGGATTAGTAAAAAATTCTAGTACTCTGATTGGTTAAGTGGATGCGTAAAGTGGGCAGTTTATNATAAGTACTAGGTGGGATTAGTAAAAAATTCTAGTACTCTGATTGGTTAAGTGGATGCGTAAAGTGGGCAGTTTATCCTTTAATTATTTTATGATAATTCAGCAGCAGCACAGAAGGTAGCATATTTCGTGAAATAAATTCTGTAATCAATAATTGAATTTGATAAATAACAATAATTTTTAGGTTTACAAGACAGGTTGCCATGGAGTGACACATCCAAGATTAAATGGCGTATAATAATGTTTGAAAGGGTGTGGTTCAACGCCTCGCATGGTATGCAATACGCACTAGAAGAAGGCTGGCTTGTTTCAGCCCACAAAATGCCAGTTTGTATAGAGCTAAATATAAAGTATGGGGCTGATCTCTACCGACAAAGGTTGTGAGGTGATTCTTTACACAAAATCATGTGGCAAATATGCAAGACACTTTGTAACTAAACTTAATATTAAGGGCGAAATAAGTCCCCAAAAATATATATTTTGGAATCAATTTCTGCGAAATATCAGAAACCACGTGAGATGAAAGTACAATTCATGGAGCATTGTTTTATGTCAGCGGGATCCTCAACTTAAGAGCTAACTCGCATTAATAACACTCATTGTTATGAAAATAACAGAGGTTGCCACCCTCTTATTGTCGGCAACTTCGTTACTGTCGGGAATTATAAACGTTTGGTGCTTGCGTATTGAGCAGCGTGACCTGCGAAACAAAAATGGCCTCCTTGTTGCAACTGCCTAGGACACGCCGTTTTCGTGTGAAACGCCCACAAAAATTCCGCTATATTCCACTGCGGTGGTACAGCGCCTAGTATGCAGGCAATACTACCTACATGCGTGAATGGCCTCTGCACCGCCAATGGTGGCAGACAATGTTACCACTTACTGTAAACAACGCGTACAATATATTGACAAGCATTATACAACTGTTTGTTTGTGGCGATCGTCAGTGTGATTCCATGCAGGACGTAAAGATATTGGTATTGCCTACGCACCTGGAACTGTATTGCTGCAGCTCTGTACTGTGCGGGCTTTTGAACGTTGGAACATTTAGTGCAGCAGCGTAGAGCAATGCTGTTACAACGCATCACATTTAAGTGATATCAGGTAACACATTNCGCATCACATTTAAGTGATATCAGGTAACACATTGCATTTGACAACAAAAGCTGTGGCATTCCATAGGTTTTATTGTAGAAACATGTATCACAAGCACTTTTATAAGAACGACTTGATGGTACGGCCCCCATGTCCGCACAGTTCACATCGCCACACCAATTGCCAGGCATGTTTGTAAACATCCTCATTGTCCCGAATAATCCCGGCATCTGCAACGATGCGGGTGAAGAGGTCCTCTTCGGATTCCACCGCGGTTTCATTCACCAAGCTGCGCATGTAACACTAGAGGAAGAAATAGTCCAATGTATTCACATCAGGGGATCGTGGAGGCCAGGGAACGGGACCCCCACTGCCTATCCATCGTCCAGGAAATAAGAGATTCAGGCGATCACACGCACGTCGCCAACTGTGGGCTGGGGTGCCATCGTGTTGGAACCACATGGCCTCGCGTGTTTGTAACGGGACCTCTTCGAGTAATGGCAGCAGAGTTTACCGCAGAAATGCAGCCTACACATTGCCGATGAGACGATGCTGTAACAGGTAGGGGTCAACCAACATGTTATGTATTACGTCCGTCCAGATGTTGACACTGAATCGCTGTTGATCGCCGTGGACGGATGGTATGTGAGGAATGACAATCCGCCCACTCGTGGATATTTCGACACTTCTGTGTACCATCGCGTTGAAAGGAAGCCTCGTCAGTAAAGAGAATGTATCTGTAAAAGTCAGGGTGTGTTCTGCGTTGTTCCAGATACAATTCTGCAGACTCCAAAAGTCAAGGATAATCCGCAGAACCCACGGCATGCACATTAAGTGCGTGGTAAGTACAAGTAATTGCTCATGAAGCACTCGACCAATGGCGCCGCCGCTTATGTTGAGCGCTCTTGCAATAGTACGCGTACTCATACCTGGGTTGTTCTCGACATGCCTCAACACATCCTCTTCAAACCTGGCTGTCCTCACTGTCCGTCTGCGCCCTGCATTCGGTCGTGTCACATCCAGACTTCCACTTTCTCACAAACGTCGCTCCACAGACACAAATGTGGTGTGGTGTGGCAGATGTTTGTGCGGTAATCGATCCCTGTACATTATTTGCCCTTTTCGTCCATTTCCCTCTACAGCACCGTAGACGAGTAGCATATATGTCAGTTTCGGCCACTTAAAGAGTTCCTCTTTGTAGACACAATATGCACCTTGACCAGCAGAGAAATGCAATTGATACATTATGGGCCGCATTCGCTAAGGCGCCTTTAGTGCCAATATAATAGCGGCGCTAGGCGTAGAAATGAACACGTCACACAGTACAGAGCTGCCTAGTGTGGTGTTAGTGCCACACATGTAGACCGCTCACACAGCCTGTACACACACGTGTTATACTATATGCTGTATCTGGCATTTAATTAGAAGTTTGCTCGCAAACGAATTGCCGGACAGTATTGCATTACGGGAAAGTTACTTTTAACTTCCGGCATGTCGTGTGTCAAAAGTAACACTTATTTACGCGCTTATAATACTGTATGGCCACTTGTACGTTTTTAGTTNTCGGCATGTCGTGTGTCAAAAGTAACACTTATTTACGCGCTTATAATACTGTATGGCCACTTGTACGTTTTTAGTTTGAGCGTTGAAGGTCTTGTCGAAACCGGGGTCATTAGACACAGAAACATACAAGTAGGCACTTGAAAGAAACTGAGGAAGGATTCAGCTATGGCCTTTATTAAGGAACCATCCCAGTGTTTGC
This sequence comes from Clitarchus hookeri, assembly GCA_002778355.1. Lineage (NCBI taxonomy): Eukaryota > Metazoa > Arthropoda > Insecta > Phasmatodea > Phasmatidae > Clitarchus > Clitarchus hookeri. Next base: position 27,425 of record NQII01003360.1, on the reverse strand, counting down.
CTAGAAAAACTTCAAGAAACCATGGGTAACATAATGGATGGATGGCTTGACCAGGATTCGATCCCACGTTTTCCCGAATGCGAGTCCAACCTGTTACCGTGGCCCCACTTCGCTCGGTCCCTGATTTATTAATGACGGGAGATAGTCACACGTACCGTCAGGACTCATGGACGTTTGATGCTTGTTTATTTAACAGTGTGACCCAGGTAACACACAGGGGCTCTAGTCGCAACAGCCTTGGACCACTACGTTCGTACAAAACGCACATAAATAAAGCATCGGCTGCAGCGATACACGCCCAGGCGCATGAACAATAGTTTTTACAGTACACAGTAGTGACCGTAATACAGTTCCAGGCACGTAGCCCATACTAATACTTCATGTAGGGAATACCACACCTACTGCTGACAGGAACACATTGTCGGATGAAGTGTTGTAATCTTTTTAAACCATGGTAATTGGTGTTTACAGTAGGTAATAATTATACGTTACCATTGCCCTTGCAGTGGGAACAGCTGCTTATCATACACGCGTGTATGACGTATTTGCCAACGTACGAGGCACTGTATCGCTGCAGGGAAATCTATCGGAATCTGTGTGTGCGTTATGAACGAAAACTGTCTTTCCTAGGCAGTTGCAACAATGGAACCATTTTTGTTTCAGATGTCGTACTGCTCAATAAACCAGCGTTGCACGTTCATAATTCCCGACGGTACCGAAGTCTCCGGGAATAAGAAGGTGGCCACTCCTGTTATTTTCATAACGGAGAGTGTTATTAATGTGAGTTTGCTCTTAGGTTGAAGATCCCGATAACATAAAGCAAGGTTCTGCAATTTGTACTTTCATCTCACCTGATTTCCGATATTTCGCAAAAATACATTCCAAAATCTCATTATTCAGGGACGTATTTCACCCTTTATATATAGTTTATATATAAAGTGTCCTGCGTGCTTGCCACTTTACTTTGCGTAAAGAACCACCTCACGAGGTTTGTCTGTCGAACTCAGCCCCAGCCTGTATATTTACTTGCCGCAACGAAATATTTTGTTGAATAAACAAAACTTGGAAGGCAACAAAATTAGATTGGTTTAACTAACAAAATACGCTCTTGAGTGAACAAAACCTTTGTTTCCCTCCAAATAAATTGGTTTGTGAAAAATATTTTTAGTTGAACCAACTATATATATTTTGTTTTGCCACACATATGTTTGTTTGCCTTCGTTCAAAAATACNAAATATTTTTAGTTGAACCAACTATATATATTTTGTTTTGCCACACATATGTTTGTTTGCCTTCGTTCAAAAATACCGTTCAAGAGTTTGTTTGAGATTTCTTGTGGCAATTAGGATAACTGCGGTGCTTCTTAATGCCTTTAATGATGCTTAATAAATGTATAAACATTAAAATAAAACCAGTTCAACAGGAAACTAAAAAAGCAAGGCCGTAAAACTTAAAGTATTTATTCACGCACGATGTCTTGTATTTGAAACCTACATATTTAAAAACATTCCGATTTCATTAGCAGTGAGATTAGCTAAGGCGTAGCGCTCGAGTGTAGATATAATTTAAAGAACTACTTAGTAATTACTACGTAGTAACTAAGTAGTAACTTATTAGTTATTATTACATTTTATATCTCAAAACGTTTTGACAAAAAAAGAAAATTACTAGTTAATAACTAGTTAATAATTTTATGGCGGATTTATCATACTTTCGCAATTACAAAAAAATTGTTTGACCCACTAAATATTAATACGCTTGTGAGGTCGAATTGACAGGATCTTGGTTAAATTGAAAGATGAATTACTAAGCCCATACAACATATCGCAGGATCCATTTGATTACGGTCAAAATGGTTATGGAATTATTACAAAAAAATTATAACAACTTGTACAATTTCGACAGTGTAGGCATTTGTTTTGCTGGAGAACATTTAGGAAAAATAACTTTAAAAAATAGTTATGTTTCTAAAAATACTCATAACAATTTTTGTTCGAGTAATGATTACAAAATAACAGTACTTTAACAGAATGAAGGCACCGACAATAAAATAAGGCTGTTTTCATCTAATTATTTGGTTTGTATTACTATATAGTGAATAATTTGCGTTATTTACGCAATAGATAAAGCAAACGCTAGCTTCTAGTAGCTGAAATCCCTTTAGACAATAAAAGTTAAAAATTAAACGTATTTTTAATTCATTTTTTAAACATGCAATTCTACCTCAGTAATTATGGTAAATATTAAATCTTAGCAAATATCGGAAGTATTCCTCTTACCAAGTCTGTTTCCGAAGTAGTGCCAACAAAGAAAGTTGACGAAAGTAAAACTGGAGAACTTTATGCATTAATTTTAAATATGGATTACTTACAAATAATCCTATCTATTTGTTTGTCATATATTTTAAACACAATGTGTGTGTAGCAGAGAAAGCAACGCCTGAAGTCATGTCGTTCTTTGTTGGTAAGTTGACTCGTCCACTAATCCAACNAAATATTTTTAGTTGAACCAACTATATATATTTTGTTTTGCCACACATATGTTTGTTTGCCTTCGTTCAAAAATACAGTTCGAGAGTTTGTTTGAGATTTCTTGTGGCAATTAGGATAACTGCGGTGCTTCTTAATGCCTTTAATGATGCTTAATAAATGTATAAACATTAAAATAAAACCAGTTCAACAGGAAACTAAAAAAGCAAGGCCGTAAAACTCAAAGTATTTATTCACGCACGATGTCTTGTATTTGAAACTTACATATTTAAAAACATTCCGATTTCATTAGCAGTGAGATTAGCTAAGGCGTAGCGCTCGAGTGTAGATATAATTTAAAGAACTACTTAGTAATTACTACGTAGTAACTAAGTAGTAACTTATTAGTTATTATTACATTTTATATCTCAAAACGTTTTGACAAAAAAAGAAAATTACTAGTTAATAACTAGTTAATAATTTTATGGCGGATTTATCATACTTTCGCAATTACAAAAAAAATTTTTCACCCACTAAATATTAATACGCTTGTGGGGTCGAATTGACAGGATCTTGGTTAAATGGAAAGATGAATTACTAAGCCCATACAACATATCGTAGGATCCATTTGATTACGGTCAAAATGGTTATGGAATTATTACAAAAAAATTATAACAACTTCTACAATTTCGACAGTGTAGGCATTTGTTTTGCTGGAGAACATTTAGGAAAAATAACTTTAAAAAATAGTTATGTTTCTAAAAATACTCATAACAATTTTTGTTCGAGTAATGATTACAAAATAACAGTACTTTAACAGAATGAAGGCACCGACAATAAAATAAGGCTATTTTCATCTAATTATTTGGTTTGTATTACTATATAGTGAATAATTTGCGTTATTTACGCAATAGATAAAGCAAACGCTAGCTTCTAGTAGCTGAAATCCCTTTGGACAATAAAAGTTAAAAATTAAACTTATTTTTAATTCATTTTTTAAACATGCAATTCTACCTCAGTCATTATGGTAAATATTAAATCTTAGCAAATATCGGAAGTATTCCTCTTACCAAGTCTGTTTCCAAAGTAGTGCCAACAAAGAAAGTTGACGAAAGTAAAACTGGAGAACTTTATGCATTTATTTTAAATATGGATTACTTACAAATAATCCTATCTATTTGTTTGTCATATATTTTAAACACAATATGTGTGTAGCAGAGAAAGCAACGCCTGAAGTCATGTCGTTCTTTGTTGGTAAGTTGACTCGTCCACTAATCCAACGCGGTCCAGACAGAGCTTACTTCGACCAACTGTTTTGAAAAGTGGGAATTATTATACTGTATAGAGATGCCCACAGTGCGGTCTCGTGATTTATTCACAAGTCAACCACGTAAACGTCCTACGATCTTCTTTTGCAATATAAATGTTCTCTATTTTATATTGTAATATTTTTTGTATATATACCAGCATTTATTTAAAAATAATTTGCAAAAATAATAATGTTTTGCACTGTAAGCAAGAGAACGATGAGGTTTTTTTANTTGTATATATACCAGCATTTATTTAAAAATAATTTGCAAAAATAATAATGTTTTGCACTGTAAGCAAGAGAACGATGCGGTTTTTTTTTNTTTTTATTCGGCAACTATACAACCTTTCATGTTGTGTTTTAATTTTCCAAATAAAATGGTGCCTTATTACCCACGAGGAAAGGCAGACGAACCTTAATTTTATTATTTTCTCCATTTTATATTCTTTGTGGGCAACTGCGTTGTCTTCAAGGTTTGTCTGCCTTGCTTTGTTTTTTCTTGGGACACATTGTGTAATCATTATTTTTAAACATATATATGTTACTCTGTGCTATATTTTTTGGCTAGTGTCTTTTATTAGACATTTTTATTTATATGCATCACATAGAGGTCATGAAACAATGACATGACATTTTCTTCTCTGGTGGAGGGAAAACGTTACTGGAAAGGGGACTGGTAATGTTTTAAATACATGCATTTCCCTGGGTGGCGGTGAATAAGGTCGGGATGCATAATAGAAGGCAGTTACTCGCCTCGGGGGTGTAACATTTGAAGCGATTTCACTCCCACTTCACCCCCAGCAAAAATTAGGATGTATATGAATAGGCAATGCGATAGAGACTATAAAATATAAATACCTTTTTCCTTCAATGTGATATACTCTTCATTTTACTTCCACGATTTCGTGCGAATAGGATTTGGCGACTTTGTTGGGCCTCCGACCAGTGGGTGACGAACAATTCACGGGGGGTTCAACGCTTATCCTGGCTGGAAATATGAATGTGAAATGGTGGTTTTATCATACGCACATAAAAAGTCTGTAGGTAACAATGTTACAGCCGTTCCTTCTCTCTCTCTCTCTCTCTCTCTCTCTTCTCTCTCTCTCTCTTCTCTCTCTCTTCTCTCTTCTCTCTCTCTCTATCTTCTCTCTCTCTTCTCTCTCTCTTCTCTCTCTCTTCTCTCTTCTTTCTCTCTCTCTCTCTTATCTCTCTCTTCTCTCTTCTCTCTCTCTCTCTCTCTTCTCTCTCTCTTCTCTCTTCTCTCTCTCTCTCTCTTCTCTCTTTCTGTTGACTATAGTGTTTTCTTTGTGTTCGTTTGTCTGCTTTGTTTTTGTATTTTTAAGGTGGGTTACTTTCCGTTCAGGCGTCGGAACGCCACTTACGTTTTACGGTCACGCAGCACTGGAGAAAAAAGTAATACTTTTAGTTAAATAACTTTATTTAATTTCTCTAGAAAATATAAGTGCTAGCAAACGTACTGCGTAGTCCCTGGTCCCAACGTCCGGGGAACCATGCACATGGTAATGCCATGTGGTGCTTAAAGGGGGAGGGAGACGCCGGAAAGAAAGAAGTCTAGTAGAGATGGATGTGGCGTAGCCTCCCTGGAGATTGTGGTGGAATCGCTCCAGATGGAGAAGACAGATGTCTACACTTAAGAACATGAATTGAAAAAAAAAATTATTGTGTTAGATGTAAAAAAAACGTTATGTTAAAAGTATTTTACAAATTATCTTTGATTAAATTATTTATTATTTATATGTATACAGGGGATGGACAAAATAATATGAACACCATGCAATATAGTACATTTTGTTGCATGTTGGCAACACTGCTCCCGTGTAAATAATGCGACGCGTATGTATTACACAGTTTACCTGCCAAGTCTTGTAGGTTATATTTCAGTGTATTATACGCTTTGATGTGCGATGGTTAAAACAAGCGATCGGTGAAATGTGTGATATCTCAGACTTCGAAACAGGTCAAATCATTGGTGCTCGGTTAGCGGGAGCGTCTGTGACGAAAGCAGCTGAGTTGTTTAACATTTCATGAGCGACAGTATCTACGGTAATGACGGCATACGCAAAACATGGTAAAACATCATCGGCGAAGAGGAATAGTGGAAGAAACCCAAAGTTAACTGACAGAGACCGACGAACATGAAAAATAATTGTGGCCAGACAACATAAAACTACCGCGATAAAAGTGACAGCAGAACTCAACACTCACTTGAGTAATACTGTTTCGACAAAAACAGTACGGCGGGAGCTCCACAAAGCTAATATTCATGGAAGGGCTGCAATTGCGAAACCCTTTATAACGGAAGCCAACGCTAAGCTGCGAAATAAGTGGTNGGCATACGCAAAACATGGTAAAACATCATCGGCGAAGAGGAATAGTGGAAGAAACCCAAAGTTAACTGACAGAGACCGATGAACATTAAAAATAATTGTGGCCAGACAACATAAAACTACTGCGATAAAAGTGACAGCAGAAATCAACACTCACTTGAGTAATACTGTTTCGACAAAAACAGTACGGCGGGAGCTCCACAAAACTAACATTCATGGAAGGGCTGCAATTGCGAAACCCTTTATAACGGAAGCCAACGCTAAGCTGCGAAATAAGTGGTGCCACGATCATAAAACCTGGACACTTGATGATTGGAAGAATGTGGTATGGTCCGATGATTAATACTTATCATTTTTTCCTACAAACGGCCGGGTTTATGTATGGATAACCCCAAAAGAAGCCTACGATCCGGACTGCCTGCTTCGTACAGTCAAGCATGGGGGAGGTTCCGTTATGATTTGGGCTGCTATGTCGTGGTATTCAGCTGGTTCTCTCATTCACATCACTGGCCGGATTACTGCGAATGGATATCTCGACATCCTCAATGATGTTCTCACTATGANAAGTGGTGCCACGATCATAAAACCTGGACACTTGATGATTGGAAGAATGTGGTATGGTCCGATGAATAATAGTTTTCATTTTTTCCTACAAACGGCCGGGTTTATGTATGGATAACCCCAAAAGAAGCCTACGATCCGGACTGCCTGCTTTGTACAGTCAAGCATGGGGGAGGTTCCGTTATGATTTGGGCTGCTATGTCGTGGTATTCAGCTGGTTCTCTCATTCACATCACTGGCCGGATTACTGCGAATGGATATCTCGACATCCTCAATGATGTTCTCACTATGACTAGCATATTGCTGCCAAACACTGCCATATTCCAATATGATAATGCGCCCATACAAACAGCCAAAAAGGTTCAGTCTTGGTTTGAGGCTCATCAGAATATCATCAAACATCTTCCCTGGCCAGACTTCAACATAATTGAACCGTTATGGGGAGTTTTAAAGCGGAAAGTGAGTAGCAGATTTCCATCTCAAACATCATTGAAGCAATTGGTGGATGCTTCGGTACAAGAATGGGACACTATTCCGTTGGAAACTATTCAGTCACTCTACGAATCTATTCTGCGAAGAATTGCAGCTGTTCTGAAAGCAATTGGTGGCCCAACACCTTATTAATAAAAAAATATTGTGTCCGTTGGAAACTATTCAGTCACTGTACGAATCTATTCCGCGAAGAAATGCAGCTGTTTTAAAACAAGGTTTTCTCAGCGTACCGCAAAGGAAAGTGTCGCCCTGAGATCAAACCTACAGTGAGTGGTTCCGCTGTGAACGAGATTTTTTGAAGAAGTGCTCTGGTTGCCCTCGGACTATGAACAGATTACTGGGAAGTCGAAGAGGTCAACGACGTGGCACACTGTATCCCCTCCTCTGCATGGCTGGGTGGATCAACGGGCCAAAGGGTTATTAGTCCACCGGATTTTGTCTGTGCATGGCCACAATTTGCCTAGCGGGATCTTCACTGGACAGCAAAGAGGGAGAAAAGGGTTTCAAGCCGGTCTGAGGCCTACGGCCTCAGGCTGCCCCTGAGGCTTGACTAGTTGATAGAGACTTGAGGGATTGTGTTGTCTTTTTCATATTTGTAAATTGTGTGTTGTGTGGGGACTTGCGTAAGTGAGCACACATTAGAGACCTGTGTTAGAGACTTGTGTAGTGCTTTCTGTATAGTGACTGTATTCATACAGAAGAATAGGAAGTGGGAGAAGAGTCATCGTGCGGGTCTCGTCGACGCGGGAGCACCATGCCTGCTTCTAGTAGCCCTGGAGGGCAGAAACGGGGACTAATGGAGGTCCTGGGCATAGTGACTTTGGGGAAGTCTCCCCCCCTAAAAGAAAGGAGGAAAAGTTTTACAGGCTTCCTCAAGGGGGAATTCATCCCCAGTGATGTTACCCTGTCGGCCCTGGAAAGGTTGAGGGACCCCAATTTCAATTGGAACTAATTCCCTCTTTCCACGGGAAAAAGGCGTATTTACCGAAAAATTTGGAAAAGTACGCACAATGTGAAAGCGACAATTGTGGACTCCTGGGTACAGGAGGTGTATGATGGAGAGCTCCGAGAGGAGACAGATGATGAAGGAATGGGGTAAATTCCTGAAGAGGATATAAGATCTGAGGGACCATAAATGGCATCCTCTTCGTCTGAGGAAGAGGAGCAACAATACCTCAAGGCAGCCACCAGGAAGTTCCAGGAGTTCGCCCTTGTAGGGAGGAAGGGGAANTCCGAGAGGAGACAGATGATGAAGGAATGGGGTAAATTCCTGAAGAGGATATAAGATCTGAGGGACCCCTAAAACCCTCCAGGTTTGTGTTCCCTGAAGCACAAGAAAGTGAGGGTGTGCCCCAGTCCTCCATGAGGTCTGGAAGGAGTGAAGACGTTCCTGTGCCAAGTGCCGGCAAGGAAGCGAAAGCAAAGAAGAAACTACGGTTTCAAAATAAGAAAGAGGAAGAGGAGGAGATTGGGGGAGGCTCATTGGAGCAAGAGAGAAACAACATTACGAGGGCCCATAATGAAATAAGGGAACTTGTGGCATCCATAGAAACATGGATAACGAGTAAGAGTTCTTAAATCAACTCTACTCAGGCTAACTGGCTTATTCCTAAGCTTAGCCAAATTCAAGGGAATGTTGATGGCGTTCTTATACAGAACAGTATGCTCCTGGGTAGACTGGAAAGTATGGAATAATATGGTGTAAGACAAGGCACTTCCAGGCCAAAACCTGAAGTGCCGGTCATAAGAAGCTATGCTCAAGCGGCTGGTACAGACCTTAAACCCAAGCCAGCAAAGAAAATTGTACTGGTATACCCTGAGGGCGAGAAATCTAGCTCTGAAACCAGGGAGATCCTTCAAAAGGGTTTTGACCCTAAGGAAGATGGACTGCAAATAAGAAACATCATAGGAATTAGAGGAGGTGGAATCTTGGTAGAGGCTGGAGACAAGACTCTCCAAAGCATCAATAATGCTACCGAAATGCAGTCCTTGGGCCTGAAACTGGAGGTGCCAGAAAGACGCGGACCTAAGATTGTAGTTTATAACGTTGCTCGCAGTGAGGACAACGTAAATCTGCTGGAGACAATTTTCCGGCAGAATTACAGAGTAGGTAAGTGTGGTGGACNGGTATACCCTGAGGGCGAGAAATCTAGCTCTGAAACCAGGGAGATCCTTCAAAAGGGTTTTGACCCTAAGGAAGATCGACTGCAAATAAGAAACATCATAGGAATTAGAGGAGGTGGAATCTTGGTAGAGGCTGGAGACAAGACTCTCCAAAGCATCAATAATGCTACCGAAATGCAGTCCTTGGGCCTGAAACTGGAGGTGCCAGAAAGACGCGGACCTAAGATTGTAGTTTATAACGTTGCTCGCAGTGAGGACAACGTAAATCTGCTGGAGACAATTTTCCGGCAGAATTACAGAGTAGGTAAGTGTGGTGGACTTACACTCGAAAGCTTTAAAAGGAATGTGACTATTAGTCACAGAACTGGCAAGAGGGAAGCGGACAGGGTAAACGTGGTCCTCCAATGTTACCCATAAGTGCGTAATGCACTGATTGAAAATGACAGAATTTATGTCGGATATGACAGTTGCCGGGTGCGAGATTATATCTCGCTCTCGCGCTGTTATAAGTGCCAGCAGTGGGGTCACATAGCGGCCAAATGTAGGGATAAGGAGTCCACCTGCTCAAAGTGCAGCAAAACTGGACACGAATTTGGCAATTGTCCCAGAAAGGATGACAGGGTACATCATGACACCTGTGCTAACTGTATCAAGAAGGGACAGGCACACGAGCACAGGGTGGACTCCAGAGACTGTCCAGCCTATCAAAGAGCCCTGTCAGCAGAACTCTCCAGAATCGATTATAGCATGTGAAGTGATCAGATGTGGGCAGCTGAATATGCAGCGGTCAGCAGCGGTTGCTGCACAGCACAATGGAATTGTAAAGCAGTTGAGACTTGACATTGTTCTCTTCCAAGAACCATATGTGTCATTTGATAGGGTTGTGGGCCTGTGGGGAGATGTGTACACATGTGGAACCTCTCCCCGGGCTGGGGTACTTAGGACCAACAAAGAAATATATATTGTGACAATGACTAGCGTGTCAGATACGCATCACACCTGCGTTCAAGTAACTAAAGGTAGCACAGAGTGCTGGTTGGTCTCTTCGTACTTCCAGTTCGGGGACGAAACTCAGACCCACCTGGACAGATGGGAAATTATAGGAACGACTTTGAGGGAAAAACCCCTGATTATGTGTGCGGACGTCAACGCAAAGTCGGAGATATGGCACTCCCCCATCACTGATGAGGCGGGGAGTTAGTAGGTCAATTCCTACAGACAAACGATTTTGATGTTGCAAATAAAGAAGGGGAACTCCCGACATTTGTCTCGCAGGCCCACGATACTGAGTCATACCTGGACATAACTGCTACAAACAGGAAAGCCAGTAATTGGATTAAGAACTGGAGGGTCACTAATGAAAACTNAAAACACAAGTGACCACCGTCTAATCACATTTGAAATTCATAGGGGTGGTGTCCGTGAACCTAAGAAATTTGAGAGGTAGGTCAGATATGTCCACGATATGGCGGACTGGCCGACCTTCGATCTAGCCCTGCGAAGTAAGCTACGTACATATAACATCCTGGGCTCTCTGGATGACCGGGTTGAGCAATTGACTCGGATCATCTGGGACACTTGCGAGGAAAACTTAAGAAAAACCTCAAGAGTACTTCCGAACCTCTCCTGGTGGGACCAGGAGTTGGAGTTGGAACGGAATGAGGTTAGAAGAATGAGAAGACGCCTTCACAAACTACGTGGGAAGAGAGGTCTCAGTACGCAAGAGTTTACAAAGAGAAAAAGCAGGCTTACTTCGGCAGGGTCAGAAAGTAAAAGGCTAAATCCTGGGAGGAATTTGTCACCAAGGCGGGCAACGAAGACCCGTTTGGAATGGTAAACAAGCTAACTGCCAACAAACTCAGGAGAATGGCTCCACCATCCTGTATGAAAATAGAGGGTAAAGTGATATTGGACAAAAAGAGATCAATGGAAGTCTTGCTCCAGACTCCCCTTCCTGATGACTCCATGGTGGAAGAGGGGGAGGATCATGCAGCAAAGAGACAGTCAATGGAAATAGTATCACAAGAACAAGACGCCCCTGAGTTCGTGATGGAAGAACTAACTGCCACCATTCATAAAATGAAAAACGGTAAGGCACCCGGCACTGATGGGGTAACTGCTGAGATACACAAGAGATGTTATGACCGTATAAAGGAAATGTTACTGGACATTGTAAACGACTGTCTCCAAACTGGAGTGTTCCCCTCCCCGGGGATGATGGGATGCCTGAGGATTCTGCAAAAATAGAATAAAAAGGATCTGGATGACCCAAAGTCCTACAGGCCTTTGACAGTGCTTCTGGTGCTGGGCAGAGTATATGAGAAGCTCATCAACCAGAGGCTCACAATGGCCCTAGAAGCGGAAGGCACCCTCAACGAACGCCAATACGGCTTCAGAATAGGTATGGAAACCGACTTCGCCTTATATGATGTTATGAAGATCATAGAATCCCCTAGGAAGTACGTTCTGGCCGTCTTCCTGGATATATCGGGGGCCTTTGATAATGCCTGGTGGCCGGAGGTGATGGATAGGCTAAAAACGAAGATATTCCCAGCAAACATCTACAGGGTCATCCAGGACTTTTTCAGAAATAGATCGAGTATCTATTCTAGTTAAGAAAATCCTGACTAAGGGGTGCCCCCAGGGGTTGGTCCTTGGACCGATCCTATGGAACATCCTCTTTAATAGGTTTCTGGAGTTGGGTCTCCCCCCGGAGTGTGCAGTTTTCGGATACGCGGACGATGGCCTGATACTTGTTCCTGGAGACTCGAGGAGGGAAATCGAGACAAAAGCCAACACCATCATGGAAAAAACATTGAAGTGGGCAAAAGCTGTCAAGCTGAACTTCTCCACAGAGAAGACAAAAATCATGTTGGTCAAAGGAAAACTTCAAAGGTATCCGACTGTGTGCTTCGGGGGTTTCCCGATAAATTGTATGCAGGACTTCAGGTATCTCGGGGTCATCATGGATGACAAAATGAGCTTTTTAAAGCATGTCGAATTTGTTTCACGGAAGTCGGTGGTGATGTTTCAGAAATTAAGAAGACTTGGCAACACCATTTGGGGCCTGAATTACAGAACATTAAGAACTATATACAAGGCCGTATTTGAGGCCATAGTCTCCTACGGAGCGGTGATGTGGCACCACCGTGCCGAGCTTTCGTGGCACAAAAGGAAATTGTTAAGTGCACAAAGAGCAGCACTGTTGACCGTGACAAGTGCATATAAGACTGCCCCCAATGAGTCTCTCCCTGTTGTTGCTGGAGTGCTGCCTGCGGACCTTTTGGTATGGTACAGGGGCCTCGCGGCGGAGGCATTGCGAGCTGGCAGGCTGAATAAAGAAGATAAGGAAGCCGTTTTGGATGAAGTACTAGATAAATGGCAGGACAGGTGGTCGAGCTCTGAAAGAGGAAGGCAGACATATGAGCTACTTCCCGATATAAGATCAAGACTGCGCTACAAGTGGATCTGGACGAACCACTACAGCATGCAGCTACTCACCGGACACGGAAACTTTAAAGCCAAACTTCACAGCCTGCAGGTTGTGGTGTCCCTGCTTTGCGAGGTTTGTGGTGTTGATGACACTGTACAGCACATATTGACAAGTTGCTTGAAAACCGAAGACCTCAGGGAGCGGTTTCAAGAGGAAACGGAATAAATGGGCATTCACTTGGAAGTTGGAACTGTGATGGAAGACAAACATTTGCACAGGATATGGAATGAATTCGCCACAAAAATTGGAAGAAGACTGGAGGAATTTGACAAATGGAATCAACGAATTTCTGATGACCCATAATAGGGTACTCAGGTAAAGACTTTAAAAGAGTAAAAGTCGGAGTACTCTAGATTGGCAAGGAGGACAGGTTTTTAAAGAGAAAACCGGTAGAATACCTAGTTACGGCAAGAAAGAAAAGTGAATGGCCCGAAGAGACCAAGAGGAGAAAGTGCCGTGCACTGCCTTACTCACCAGAGTACAGTTGCAGTGCGGGAGGGTGGAGGGTGTGTTGGCCTTCGGGCCTTAAAAACCTGTTCTGAAAGCAATGGGTGGCCCAACACCTTATTAATAAATAAATATTGTGTATACGTCAGGTGTTCATATTATTTTGTCCATCCTCTGTATATGCATATATAAGGCCTTTTCTTCGCATTAAAAAATAATACTGCTGTTGTGTTCTTTTATAAAAAATTTGAAAATGTAATATTATTACAAAATAATGGAATGTGTAGGGTAACATAAATAAAACACGCCATTTTGTTTTTCAAGAACTATTTATTTAGTACATGATCAATACACTTTCATCATTTATAATTGAAAAAAATATTTGGAATTATATAATGCTCTAATTGAGAAGACTGTTACATGCATTGCTAAAAATTTCTTGAATGATTGTAAACATGAGATTCTAGCGATCGTAGTGATGTCCATCGGTTCCCGATTAACAATTCCCCTCATCATAGCCACATTGCAGATAATGTCCCTTCTTTAACAGTTAACTCCACGACTTCCGCATCGCCAATGGTGGGACCACCATCAACGGCAGGTCCAGTGGATGCAGCATCCACAGCGCCAGGAATACATGCTGCTGGGCGGCGACAACGAGTAGGTGCAGGTTTGTCTCCCAAGCTGGAGGTCGAACCATCCATGGCAGCTACTGACACGAGCGCCTGGCGCCGACGCTGTACTCTGCGGCGTCTGGTCGTCTGGGTGGATGCACCTTTCTTGGACCCGGGTTACTGGGAGAGTTCCACGTCACAGTCTGGTGCGTGGGTGGTAGCAGGAGTCTGGGCCGGAGTAATGAGTGTGTCCTCTGTGCAGATCAACTTCGTCTGCAGCGTCATGTGTAATACGATGCAGGCCGATACTCTCTGGCAGTACACTTGAATCTGCGTTGGTTCGTAGACGACTAGAAAATGCGCGTAACGCCAATGCCACATGCCACAGCCATCGCAGATCTCGGTGAAGGTGTGCATGCATTCACCTTCCGCGATGAAACTGTATTCATTGCTACCGCAGTCAGGCTTGTTGCTTGCGTAAATGTTCGTAGGACAGAACATTGCCGCCGTGACGAACGGACCACTGCACCGCGACTAAATGACGGCACATCGAATTTTTTTCCCCTCTTTGCTGATCGGGTGTATCACCACACAAAAAATTAAATTCTCTTGCAGTTTGGGTGACTTTGTGTCTAGTCGTAACTCATCGATTCATGGTCCAAGGACAAGGCACACCACTTGCGGAGCAGCTGTGCGTTCCTCCATGAGAGTGCCCAGGCAGGTTCTGAGCTGTCGCAAACATGCCTCTGCTGGTTGTCGTAAAGTTTCGTCAGCTTGTGCAGCGAAGGACAGCCTTACCCGAACTGCACGTCTATGATTTCAACTTCGCCTTTGCACAAGTCGCTTAACAATTTTTTTTCTGCCCGGACCCCACCACGTGAACCGGTCCTTGCGAATACGGCATCAGCAAGTCGCGCAGCATGTTTCCCACTTGATGGTATAGAATCTCGCCTTCGTCCAGCTTCAGTCCTGGTAGTACTTGGTTTACATGGCGTCCGTTTTCTTGCTCTTCTCGTCCAACAGTTTCCACAAACAAGCGGGGTGAAAGGAGAGAGTGCGTGTTTCGCCCTCGTCGTCATAGGACACTGCGATCTCCTTCAGCACGAAGCCGTTTTGACTCTGGAAACCGTGAAGATTACAGTACATCTTGAATCTGAAGATCCTTGAAGAAGAAGGAACATTTCAATTGTGTGAACAGTTATATTTATATATTCTCAGGTGAGCTAACGACAATATTTTGTCGGTATCGTCTCGGCAATTGTATGATACAAGCCGGTCGTGAAGTATCATCAGAATGCGTACATGTTGGCAGGAATATTTCTATGTGTAGTAAATTCCATCCTGCAGTCGATCACATTGGAGGTAATTAGATCGTCCTGTTTACTCACATGGAATACCATGAGCGAAGACAAGCTTTGGAAAGTTCCAGTGCTGGGTATCGTGTATTGAAGGCGTCCATAATATTAATTTTGGAATTAAATGTCCATCTTATATGCCAGCAGGTACTGCCCATTTTCAAAGTTAATGTTTATGTCAACATATGGAGCGCTTTCGCTATTCAAAAATATTTTCACATTTTCTATTTGACATTAGTCTAACTGCGAACTAATCACTCTCGCATTGTGCTATGTTCCGGTTTGTAGCCCAACGATGGTGTACATTGGTTTCTCAGAAGCAAAGCTGGACTTCACCATCCAGTTGATGCGCTGGCTTGCTGGCAATCCGGGGTATGTCTCGAGTCTCTACGATCTGAAAGCCACGTCGATTTTTTTTGTCTTCTTCCACATTCTTCAAAAATTTTATGCAGGGCTCAGCTGCACGTGATGCAGCATCCATTCGATAGAGTGTAATTACAGTCCCAGATTTTTGCCAGTGCCCACGATGGTTTTTGCATGCACATTATCTAGAAGCAGCAGCAGTTCCTGCTTAGAATGGAAGATAATTCGTTTGTAGTCTTCGGAAAATTCCAATAGCATGGATAGCGTGATGCGCTCTTCTAGCTTGCGTCCAGAGTCTCATTGATTTTACAGACAGCTGTAGTGACTGTTCAAGGTCATGAGCCAGGACAACGGCACACTGACCACTTGCTGCGCTTCTGGTGGAATTCGGGGGAAACGTTCTCCTCACACCGAAGTAATCGCTCGCCACGCAGTTGCTGTCTCTCCAGACTCTATGTTCTCGCTCCAAGCCACACAGTTGCTGTCTCTCCAGACTCTATGTCCTCGCTCCAAGCCACACAGTTGCTGTCTCTCTAGACTCTATGTCCTCGCTCCAAGCCACACAGTTGCTGTCTCTCCAGACTCTGTGTTCTCTCTCCAAGCCACACAGTTGCTGTCTCTCCAGACTCTATGTCCTCGCTCCAAGTCACACAGTTGCTGTCTCTCCAGACNTGTTCTCTCTCCAAGCCACACAGTTGCTGTCTCTCCAGACTCTGTCTTCTCGCTCCAAGCCACACAGGAGTGTATGCACCTGTGTCTGACAGATTGCACATAGAGGTGCAGTATCTATCAACCTTCCACTGCTGGAGCAGTTTGTGTGGAAATAGTAAATGTTCCAGTAAGTACAGGATGTGTGTGTCGTTTCTAAATGTAAAAGTGCCTGTGTGTTCTTGCCTGCTGCCAGCTCGTCTACCAGATTAAAGTCAATTTTTACAAATATCCCCATGAAACCAGCCCTTTTATTATCTACGGCAGAATTATTTGCCAAATNAGTCAATTTTTACAAATATCCCCATGAAACCAGCCCTTTTATTATCTACGGCAGAATTATTTGCCAAATCCATGCAAAGTACATTGGCTTATTGTGTTGATTGCTTTCCGCTCAGTTAAATATTAATGGAAAATTATTGTTAATATGCAGAATTTAAAATTATAGTTTTCTTTACAACAAAAGATTTTTATTTCGCCTAACTTTGCATTACTAGTTTTAGAAGTCATATTTTTTTTTAAAAATTACAGAATTTTAATAAAAGGAAATTTGACCAAAGTATATAAATATTTAAAGTCGTTGACTATTGAAGATAAATAAAATAAATGCGTATTATACCATTTAATTTTTTTATCCGTGGAAGTTTATGTAACACGATATAAATTACGTAGATGAAATTACTTTATATTCCGAAATTTGAGAATTCAATAGACTAATGACGTATACTTGAGTTTGTTTCCTGTTAGTTTCACCACTGCCCCTCCCTTCTGCTGCTCATATATCGAACGAAGTGCATAAGAAGTAGTGATTCAAACAGCCGTAGCTGGCCAATAGGAAGGCTTCTGTACGTTCAAATTGTCTAAGAATTCGAATAACCAAACGCATTGGTAAATATTGCTTTAATCGCTATATATATCTGGTTAATCTGAAATATGTTACTAACGTTTTTCTCCAGAGTAATTTCATATGTACATTCTTGTTCAATGAAGCAAAAAACAACTAATGTTATGTTTACATGTCCACTGAGTTATAACTGTACCACTGGTTACATACCGATCGCGTTCATTATAGTTGTTAATATTTTATCTGAGCACTCACCTGCCACTCCGCCACGAAAAACTCAATAATAAATTATGGCGATAGTTAACAAACAAGCCAATCCTTTTTATTTGTGATTAATTAATTAATTTTGCCACCAGGCAAATATTTACGACGTGCTTTAAAAATAAGAGACAATAACTACCAATCCTTAAAAAAAATTTGAAATATTTATATATTTATTTTGGAACAATGATAATGTTAACACTTCTTGTGAGGGGCATTTAATATATATATATATATATATAAGCGATTCATTAAGTTCCTACGTTTGTTACTGTTACCCATAACGACTTCATCTGCAAATATATCAAAAACAGTGCTGTGGTTAGTCAGTAAATAAGTATTTAGCTTCAGATCCCAAAAGTTTATCTCGAAGAATATAAACCATATTACAGGTTTTTTTATTTGTAGACGTTGTATCCGAAGTGTTGTAGCTTGTATGGGCACATTGCAACACATTTTAGGTCAAGAAAGTTTCTCCTTCGGGACATATTTACTTGCGGTAAAAGAGTTCGTAGGGTGTAAAGCAGAGAACCGTACAAAGTGTGATAACCACGTGCGAGTGTCTAAACGAACACAAGCGGTCGTGAGAGCGGAGAGTGTGGCTGTAGTGCGGAGGTGGAGATGGCTCGTGCACGCCTAGGGGACGCGTATGAGGACCGAGATTCGCTCTGCTCCTCCCTTGGAGAGGCAATCAGTGTCACGTCCCCGGAGAGGCGGGCGGCTGGGAGGGAGATCTAGATACTGCGGCCCTAGATCCCACGGGGACCGCCACGCCGCACTGATACACGACCCACCTCCTGACCCGCTAGCTCCAGGAACATCTCTCCGCTCAAGACGCGTCGTTGAAGAGGCGAGGGGCACGGTAACCATTGCTTCACTGCCACTAATGCCCTATCTCTGATCACTGATTGAGAAAAACAGATCCATTCCATCCTCCTTTGGTTACAGACACTCCGAAGTGGCACAATATTGAAACCGTATTCCTAAGTGTTAAGGTGCCCGTCTACCTGGAACTTTTTCCCACGTTTAGGCCGAGAAGCACGGTGACCATATTATTTTATTAGTGGGAAGTCTTTAGGAAGGTTCAGTGCAGACGCCTATAGTAGTTTTGTATGTATCTGATGCGTGCATTTTGAGCTACAGCGCCTTAAAAATGCCGTTTTTAGCGGTTTTGGAGTACTCTGAATTGATGTTTTTAACGTACGTGATATTTTGAAAGCACTAAACAGCCCTCGTCTGAAGTGTGTGTTCTTTTCGTAGATCAGCACGTTGGACGCACGCTGAATAGTGTCGTTGAAAAACGTGTATTTGGAACACTCTGCAACGCAGCTCAAGCGCCAGGTAGACGGGCGCCTTAAAAGCGTTTGAGTGGAAAATTGTTTTCTATATTTTCAGCATATTACTTATTTTCTCGTTGTGGAGTGGAGTGCAGCAGAGAAATTCGGGCGGCTCTTAACATCGAGGTCTTCGGAGCCATTGAGGGTGAAGCGAAGCGAGTGTGGAGCAGCGCCGGAATGCAAAGGAGGGAGATAGGTGCGATCCCTGAGAGAACCCGCCAACCAGCGGCATCGTCCGGCACTATTCCCACAAGCGAAAATCTGAGCGCGACCTCGCCGGGAATAGAAATTGGTTACCCCAGGTGAGGTTTTCGTTGCGATATCCTAATCACATGAAAGAACTTTTCGAAAACAAATGAGATTTTAATTTTATATTAATATTCGTACATAATTAAAAATTGGGATGGATTTTAATGTCTGACTACAGCTCAAATTCATTGCTTAGAGATAAAATTTAATCTCAAAATAATTAGAAATTTGACTCTTACTGCAGTTTACATCGTGCTGAGTTCCGAAGACAGATTATATAAACTAAAGCATTCCTCTCCTGGGACTTCAATAAAGAATCTAGCTGACAGCCATTTTTGTTGTTGAAATGACATTTTGTGTTAGTATTAACGAACACCCCAAGTTAAAATTATTATATTTGCACTAAAAGAATACGAAGAATTTCTAATTTCAAATGACTTTTATTAAGTTTTCATTATCATGTCACGAAGTAATAAAATATTTTCAAATACAGGAGGGAAATCCTTTGCACTTGAACCACCTTAACTTAACTTTTACTGCAAATTAAAATAGTTTATAGTTTTATTTTTATTATTTTTATAATTAAACATTATTGTTTTATTGCTCGTGTGCTGCGCTCGTTGTTTTAACTAGAACACTTTATGTAACATTGTTACCAGATAAGCACATTAATAACTAATGTACTGGGAAGTTTATAAGCGAACTCAATTCATATTTAAAAATAACGAAAACGTTTATTTGGTGTACTTTTTAAATTACTTAAGATTTTAATATAAACGTAAGAAATAAACTGGCTAAAATAATGAATCTGTAAATATGTTATTAATGTGGCTTCCGAATCTAACGCAGTTATAGTTCAAAGAATGTTAACATAATTTCAGTTATTTGCAAAAAATACTGTTTATCATATTTCGCAACACTCTAGTATATGCGAATGGCTATAATTTTCCTCAAAAATATCAAATACTTCAGGCAGATAAAAATTGTTCTGCCTCTTATACACAGTACGAAAAAATTAAATTCTTTTCTGATATTAAATATGTGATGACTAATTTTATTGCTAAGTATTATAATTATTGCAATTCTATTTTTTTTTGTTTTCAAGTAATTATTGAACGGAAATACTACTTGAAAATATTGTAAATGATTTTATAATTCGTTTTCTAAGCAGCTTGAAAATCTATGGTTTTCTTACCTAAATATTTGGACACTTATTTATAAATGTTAAGTATAAGCTGATTACCTAATCAGATGAAATTGTCAGTAATTTCGGAATACTATATTTATAGCTACAGCACAGTTCTACTACAACAAACAAAATATATTAAATAGATTGCTATTTAATTAAACTTTACTACACGAATTCAACTCAGAAAAAAATTAACTAATAATGTTAAATTAATGTGTTTCAAAAATATTCGAAAATAAGTTCACACTTATAGATAAAACTAAATCGATTTTTAAAAATCAATTCAATTGACACATTTTAGCGAAATTCATATGCGCATGGTACTAAAACGCTACAAAAAGATACCTTAAAACATTATTTAATTGTAATGTCGTAATTGCAATGTCCTGAATACATGAAAGTTAATGGCTATAATTAATTATTGTATTTTACTCGGAGCTTTTACATTTAATTGATTGTAGTTCAGTTATCGGAATCTTGAATAGTGGGGAATTTTTCTTGGAAGAAAGATGCACAGAATTTGTAATAACAGTTTCAATAAGAAAGCCACTTTTTTTTTGCGGAATTAAATGAAGAAGATAATAATTCTTTCCACATGGTTGTCTTACATAATTTTAAGAATAAACTGTCAACTATTTTAAACTCAAAACCACACTAAATGTGCTTACACTGAATTATGAGAGAAATGCTCACTTGTTAGAGCCTTGAAAATATTTATAATAAATCGTAAGTAATTACATGCGTAGTGTTGCTAAAGGAAACTCATATACAGGATGAGTTTAAAAGAATGCCCCAACTTTAAAGGTCTCTAATATCAAAACCAAACAAACTACAACCTTGATTGATCAATCAAATGAAACGTGTAACTATGAAGTTTGTTTACCATACCTTCATATATGTTCAATATGACCACCATTAGCGGCCCGAGAGACAGCTATGCGATAATCAAACTCGTTCCACACTCTGGTCTTGTGTTGCGGTTTGGATGGCGTCCGAATTCTCGTTTTGAGGTCGTCAATATTAGCCGGCAATGGTGGACGAAACACTTGATCC
Source organism: Clitarchus hookeri (assembly GCA_002778355.1). NCBI lineage: Eukaryota > Metazoa > Arthropoda > Insecta > Phasmatodea > Phasmatidae > Clitarchus > Clitarchus hookeri. The sequence goes on along the minus strand of NQII01003360.1, from coordinate 6,209 downwards.
TCTATGTCCCCCCATAGAAAAAAATCGCATGGGGTAAGATCCAGGCCTCTCGGGAGCCAGTGATGAAGGGCCTTGTCACCAAATGCTCCTCGACCAATCCAGCGTTGCGGCAACGTCTCGTTCAGGTATCCGCGAACAAGTAGGTGCCAATGGGGTGGCGCACCATCCTGCTGGAAAATGAAGTCCCCCGCCGCTTCTTCTAACTGAGGAAACAACCACCCTGTAAGCAGGTCCAAATAATGGATTTCGGTAACAGTGGGCGCGTGAAAAAGGAAAAGGTCGAAAACAGTGTATTTGGATACAGCGCAAAACACG
>NQII01003359.1:293384-340866 GCA_002778355.1 Clitarchus hookeri | reverse complement strand
TTTTCTCGTAACATGGGATTTTATTGTGATATAAGTTGTTCACAGTGACCTGGGCTTTTTTGTAAGCCCTGCTTCATAGGTTCGATCACAATTAAGCTTACATCTACATGTTAGTTAAGGTTGCAAGTAAGCCGCTAGGCTACCAAAAGTAAATAAAAGGACAGGAATTCAAATACTCGCAGTGCAGTACTTTTTGACAGGCACACACACACACAAAGGACGACACATTTTCCACTGGTTGTGCGATTGCGACGTTTCGCTGGATAGGCCAGCCTCTTCAGGTGGCGAGTTGTAGGACACTTGCTCGTTGTACCATTCTCAATTATTGTTAAACGAAGAAACTTTTTCCTACTACCGTACTATTCTACAACCTGCCGCCTGATGAAGCTGGCCTAGCCAGCGAAACGTCACGACCGTGCAACCTCGTGGAAAATGTGTCGTCCTTTGTGTGTGTGTGCGCGCATGCGTGTCGACAAGTACTACACTGCGACTACTTGAATTCCTGTCATTTTATATATTTTTATATCTGTGTATTTAAGATCTACTTTTATTCTTCCGTTTAATGTAAAACTATTGTTGGCATGGACCTGGCCACTTGNACTACACTGAGACTACTTGAATTCCTGTCATTTTATATATTTTTATATCTGTGTATTTAAGATCTACTTTTATTCTTCCGTTTAATGTAAAACTATTGTTGGCATGGACCTGGCCACTTTATTCATGCTTCAATCGAGTAAAACAGTGAAATTATTTTAAAAAGTGAATATTATAAGAATTTGCTGATTCTTACACTTATGCGTTTAAAAAACAGAAAGCATCATAAATTGTTTTAGTGTTCACAAAATTTTACCCGACACTTTTAATTCAACTTTTAGACATGGAAGCACTTTCCCCTTGTTGCCAACTTTGCCGGACGCATTCCAGTCTGTGTACTTGTTAATATACATGCAGGTAGGGGCAGTGAAATTTTTCAAATGTTGATTTCAAAATTCCTTAAATAACCAAGAATAGTCCATTGTTAATTTTTGGAAATGACTGACTTGGGTCTATTTAAAAAAAATTTCCTGTTGCCAGCCTATCAAATATAAATTGNTTTCCTGTGGCCAGCCTATCAAATATAAATTTGCTGCTTACATATATCTTAATCTCAATGAATTAAGTTTAATTAGAGGCAAAGATTTTCATGCCTTAAATTTCTTTAATTTTAATTATCTTTTACCAGAGGTCTTATTTTGGATATTTATTATTGGTGTACTTTCACACAAATTATAAATCTTTGCTGCATTAAATTTTACACTGTCACCTCGCATCTTTGGCATTCATTAAGGCTTTTAAAACATTTATTGCTTGTGTGCTTAAGGATACCATTGCTAAATTTGTTTTAAGAGATAATTAGTGTAATGATACATTGCATTATATTTTTCAATATTAAGTCAAAACTTGTCAAAGTTATATATAAAATATTTGCTACATTATTTTCATGTGGGAATTATTTTGCCCAAACCCCTTAAAATAAGTAACACCCAAACTGCTGCTGCATCACGATAACAACCAGTTACAGACTCGTGAAAGCATCAAACACGATTTACCAACTCTAATAAATACGTAAAACAGGACCACAAAAGTATAAAATGTCTAATAACATGCATACTTTTTGGTGGCCGCCTTTCATATACCTGTTGTGGAATATAGTAACGTCGCCACAAAAAAATTCAGAAATCCTTCGTTGAGGGCTAAATTAATTCTTTCGTCTCATCTATAAGGAAGGTAAAAGAGTTTTGTTTTTTTTTTTTATGAAATGTTTTTTAAGCACAAGACTAATAGTAAAATATCACTAATTTGTTGTAGATTTCATGTTTTAGGTTTTTGAAAATATTTTACTACTTGCAAATTTGATTTTTTTATATAATAATTTGGTACCAGAAAAGTTATCGATAAATGTGGAATATGGCCCACATTTTTCCTATAGCAAATTTAGTCATTTAGGAGGCCATACAGTTCTGTCTGCTACAAAGTTACCACAGCTATCATACGCGACAGTGTTTACATTCCAAGCAGATTTTGATAGGTACTGGTATTCTGGTGTTTGTCATTTGTAGCATGGAGATACATTTGTGTGGCCACGGAAACAAATTAAAATTGAACTACTTTAAAAAACGTCATTAAAATTAGTTCATTCATGAACCAAACTATTTAGTTTTGATGTTACGAGTTCCTTGTACATTAGCCGACCATGCAAGTAATAATTTTTAATCTTTTTACTTGCATANTTTTTTTTTTTTTTTTATGAAATGTTTTTTAAGCACAAGACTAATGGTAAAATATCACTAATTTGTTGTAGATTTCATGTTTTAGGTTTTTGAAAATATTTTACTACTTGCAAATTTTATTTTTTTGTATAATAATTTGGTACCAGAAAAGTTATCGATAAATGTGGAATATGGCCCACATTTTTCCTATTGCAAATTTAGTCATTTAGGAGGCCATACAGTTCTGTCTGCTACAAAGTTACCACAGCTATCATACGCGACAGTGTTTACATTCCAAGCAGATTTTGATAGTNCTATCATACGCGACAGTGTTTACATTCCAAGCAGATTTTGATAGGTACTGGTATTCTGGTGTTTGTCATTTGTAGCATGGAGATACATTTGTGTGGCCACGGAAACAAATTAAAATTGAACTACTTTAAAAAATGTCATTAAAATTAGTTCATTCATGAACCAAACTATATAGTTTTGATGTTACGAGTTCCTTGTACATTAGCCGACCATGCAAGTAATAATTTTTAATCTTTTTACTTGCATANTTAGTTTTGATGTTACGAGTTCCTTGTACATTAGCCGACCATGCAAGTAATAATTTTTAATCTTTTTACTTGCATAAAACTATTTTTTTAAAATAACGTAGCGTAGATAATGTAGAGCATAGACTGTTGTGGTGAATTTTAAGTTTTTGGCTTTACTGAATGTATATTTGGTTTGGTTTAATTTTTTTTTAAATAAGTGGGTAGAGAGGAAATGCTAATATGAAATACTTTTCCAAATAAAATACGGAATAGGGAAGTTAATTTTTCCTCCAGACGAAAGGAAAAATGTTGTTAGTAGCATTATTTTTGAGATTTACGTTTATTCTGATAAACGTGGAACAGTATCTTTGTTTTGTTGGTAGCAGTGCTTTGTAAATACCTACATTTGTTGTGTGCGCAGGTGAGGGACAGAATGACAGAGCAGGCCGTCAAGTTAGCAAAACATGTCGGCTACGAGAATGCTGGGACAGTGGAATTCCTGCTGGACGAGAGCGGGAATTTTTACTTCATAGAGGTGAATGCTCGGCTGCAGGTTGAACACACCGTCACCGAAGAGATAACTGGGTGAGTACTCTCCTAACAAGTAAATCTGTCTAAAGTCTTGGATCAGTCTGTACATGACAATGTTAATTGTACTTACGATGGAAGAATACACAATACGCATACAAGTAGATATTGAGCACTGCTGTCAAAAGTGTTCAGTTTATCGTGAACAGCCCATAATAAAATGTATTTAGCAGATACATATAGTCATTTTTAAGAATTTTGTTATACACATCCTACATCCATTTGCAGAATGCTGTCGTAAACCTGTGATAAAACGAACATTGTAAAGCCAGGTGTTAAAAGTATTGGCTGACAACATGATAAGCACAAGTTTAACTTTTCATCAGTTGCTAGTGCAGTCAATTCTTGTTTCCAAGAGTCCCGAGATAGTAACCCTCACAAAATAACAACCCTTTCTTGGGGAACTGTGGAGAAGAATTTAATTGAAAAGGTCTTTCCAATAAAGACCCCTTCGAAATAACAACCCTTTTTTGGGAACCCGTGAGAGTTCTTAGAAAAGAGTGTTTACTGCATTGCACTTTTTCTCAGCGTTCCACTGTTCATTTAGGTAAATGGTTTCCTAAATACTGGTAATGATAAACCTGACAACAGTGAAGTGATGTTTTAGCCTGCAATTGCATTCGGTAACAGTCTGTTGTTTATGATAATCATGTTAAAACAAATAAATGTAGGCTTTGGAGTGGCCTGCAAAATAGGTGTTCAACACAAGGCAATTATTTTTAGAATTATTGCACTATTTATAACATATCATTTGAAACTTGAAGTAGTTTAAAAATGCATAAAATTTTTTCACAGCATTTTCAGAATCACTTAACCCGGAAAACATAATTTTCTCTTTTTTTTTTTTTTTTCGTCATAACTTGTAACTCACTAATTTTCCCTTTTTTTTTTTACACTACACTTTGTGTTACCACGAGATAATCCTTAAAGTTTAGTAGTAGGCCCTGGGCTTGGTCGGTGGTGGACTACTTAAGGGTGGTGAAACGAGAATGATACATATTTAACGACCCATGCACCCCTACTATGGAACTGCATGCAGTATTATGTATGGAGCTCGAGTACATAAACAAACAGCAAAGTACTGTTGCATTAGAGTTTATTTTAGCATTAAATTTAGCCCTTTAATGAATTGTAGTGTGATAAGATTGTAACATAACTTCCGCCACCTACACCATGTCAGTTGAGTTACCCCCTCCCCTTTAAAAGGTGCAGCAGTCGCTTTACGTGGCTTATGGATTGTCTGCCAGTGACCGTGGTTTTAGCTCTAGAACAGTTGGGGGTTTTTTTAGTCGCGGTTACTGTATCTTATTAACAGAATATTTTGATACTTTGTAGCTAATGTGTCCTCTGAACCTGAGAAATTACACTGAAACTCTAAATATAGCTGCCATGACATAAATTATTGTTTTAATGAAATACTAAAATGTTACTTTATCTGCAATGACAAATAATTGTGTGGCTGTAGGTAGGAACTTGTGATTTTGACGCATAACGCATACGACATTGATTTAATATGACATTGCATCATCTTCACATGTCATCACATCACACCAGGCGGGGTTTCAACCCTGAACGACTTGCTACCAGAGCCTACCAGCACGCCCCTAGACGTGGGGCCACCTACGGACACATCATTCAAGTTCGTTTCGCCTTTGTCAGACGCCACACCAACCTCCCACATGTGATAGAACCCAGCCAAGCGACCCAGCTAAATGCCTTACATCATGCCACCGATGCAACCCCGCATGACAGAGATGCCTGCTTTTGCCACAGACTGAGAGATGGCACCAGAGAGCGCAGCTCTGCTCAAGAGGACCAGCTCACCCCCGTACCACAGAAAGCAAGCGGGCACGTTGAATATATGTCCGTGCACAGCCGCAGAACTGCAGTTCATTTCATTCTCCGCAGCTCACTCCACCACCTCGTGTGCTAGAGCTCGCTGCGGACATAGACGTCCTCCAGTAGGATCACCGCTGCCTACCAGACATCAAGACCTTCACCAGTAACCCCCAAAATATTTTCACCCCTTGAACACCCACTACCCTACTGGTAGTGCCACCAGAGTCTCTTCTGGACAACAACATCTTTTAGTTTGGGTCAGTTAGTTTCATAGCTACCTAGCCGCATCTCCTCTAGTCTAGTTTGACCCAGGTCCCCTTCACCTGGTTTATCGTAGTCTACTTCTGTTACAGTCCTTGTTAGTTAGGAGCTAGTATGGGCCACCATGTCTATTTCCTCACGGGAATAAACACTTTTCTATTGAACATCCGAGTACTGATACTAAGGTGACTGTGAATTTTATTCCCCATAGACGTCTGCCCACGGGGGAAAAGCAGGAGACAGCGTCGCTACAACCCAATTGCTGAACCTAGAGTAGGACTGTGAGCTCCCTCAACCAGACGCACGTACGTCACGAACACATCCATTAGACGGCCACCCAAACTGTGCACCTGGTGTACAGTACGTTAGAGCCCCAACCACTAGGAACTCAATCCACAAGGCGGCTAGTCAACCAGCCCATCCAATTCACTCCATCCACCGCGCTGAACTGAACTTTACACCTAGCTAGGGATCCTCATCACCTGCTCTTCCTTAGCGTGGCAGACCTTAGTTCCTACCTCTGTGCCATACACCATAGGAGTGGTGCGAAGTGGCAAGCTAGGAAGGCAGCTACTGCCTAAGAATCCAACGTGAGCTGTAACTCAGTCCCAACTGCCCTCTGCAATATAACTCCCTGGGAACCTGCTCAAGCCACCTTACGAATGGTGAGGCCTCACCTCCCATTCCCACCACACTCCCTATTTCAGCCATCCTACAAGACCACCGGCGAGCCGCACCAAGACATCATTGACTTCCTTCAGAGACTCCACGCCCCGCTGGATATAGCAAACCCATGGTTCCAGCACCGCAGGACCAGCAGCCCTCCGCGGGCTACCATCAGCCCTGCCAGCCGCAGTACCACCTCCGCTCAAGGACTGAGCAAAAGTTCTGGCCGGCTCCAGCGGCCGAGTCAGGAGCTACCTTGTGCCACGCCCAATACAGGTACACCAGTGGCTGTGTGCAAACCTGTAGTACCAAGGACAGTTAACCCTACAGCAGACTTTGTGCCGTACCGTCAAGCCACATGCCCTAGCTTATATACTGGCGGGGGTCCAGCGAGCAGCCAATGAAGTCAGCCCAGTCATATCGCCCGTGTCTCTGACCCACACAAAACCTTGCCCGGCCGTGACGTAGTCGTCAGTCACCCGACATCACGCATCAATTTATTTAACATCTTAATGTAGAAGCAGAGTTATCTTACAAAAAATTTGTTGGCATTTAATTAAAAATAATTGGTCTGATATTCAATAATTGATGTCTGTTGGTGTAATACAAATAACCATTTGAATTAATCTGGCTGAATCACAAAAGTTTTGAGACTGAAACCCTTGCATCATTCAAGAATGACCTCCATTATTGTTTTAAATATTCTCTTTGCCCAGTAGTCAGAACTAAGATAGCCAATAGTTATAGATAAATTAGCCACTGGTTAGCCTATTACTAGCTCATATTGTAAAATTGAGAATGTTACTAACCAGCTGTTGCCAGTAATGTTCAAAAAGACTATGTTTGAAACAAGACCAGGCAATGTGAAAGAACCCTAAAAATTTTCTACTGGTCTGTATTATCATAATCTATGTTTTGGAAGAGTACTGACCAAACCAAATTTCTCATTTGCTAGGAATACACAAGAATATTACTTTTATAAGAGCTCTCAAGACCCCGTTGCTAGGAGCTGCCCAAATATCTCTGATGGAATATGTGCCGCTATCCACCAATTAATCACAAAAAATTTGACTTCACATTTCAAAACTGCCATGGTTGCNCACCGACAAAACACCTCCTACACCTAACTTTTGATCGGAGAAGTCACTTTGCGCCTCCAATATGGACAGTGTGACACTTCTCTCTATTTGACAGAGTTCATGGTTTCGACATCCTGGGAATGTTGCGTAAGTTTATAGTGCTCGGTATTTCACCAAAACTCGTACACTGTTATTAATACACTCAATATAATTTTGAAAAGAAAGTAATATTTTGAGAGCTGATGAGGAGATGATTAAAGATGATACCAAACAAGTACTGTAATAATAAATATTAATATTACAAGTTAAGTAGCCTTCTAATATAGATTGAATAGGTACGTATATATGCCACAAAGTATTGCCATTATATTTTACAAATAACCATTTACAAGCGAGTCTTAGCTGGTATAGTGCAACCATTAGCATCCCTCTCCAGCTCAAAAGTGCCATCATGAATGAAAATGCAAACTATCTGCAGCTAGAAATGCAGTGTCCTTAAAGTAATATTATCTTTCTGCTGTTGTAATTCAGCTGTGTATAAACTAGATACAGGACTTGTGTGTAAATAGTTTGTCAGGAATTCTGTTATCCCAATTCTCTCGTCGATCTCTAAAACCATGAACTAATTCTTCTTTAGATCTTTCTAATAATTCTCTGCATTCAAATACAGCTACATAAGTGGCTGTAAGGTGTCCATGAATAAAAGGGTCCCAAAGATAAAAAGTTTGGAAATAGGAAGACTACTAAGCAGTAGGCCAGATATTACAGAGTACAAGCAGCTACAAAAACCATTTTGGTAACAAATGGAGTACTACTAATGTTTCTTTGCATTATCAAAGTTAATAGCTGTAGAATAAATGTGAAGTTCAGAGAGAAAAAACTAAAGCAGTTCAAAAAAAAGAAATAAGTGTTCAAAAAACTTTCTAAATGAGTTAGGCATTTGCTGTCACCAACTTGTAGATTCTGCATAACTTAAAAATTTGGATACCTTTTTGCATAACTTAAAAATTGGGATACCATTTTTGCATAACTTAAAAATTTGGATACCATTTTTGCATAACTTAAAAATTGGGATACCATTTTTGCATAACTTAAAAATTGGGATACCTTTTCACATAACTTAAAAATCTTCTTGCATAACTTAAATGTTGGATATCTTTCCAGGATCGACCTTGTACAGTCGCAGATTCGGGTGGCAGAAGGAATGACTCTGCCAGAGATGGGGATGACGCAAGATAAAATTCACCCTCAGGGATGTGCAATCCAATGCCGAGTTACGACAGAGGATCCTGCGAAAAACTTTCAACCAGACACTGGCAGGATTGAGGTATAGCGTAAATTCTCTGTGCTGTTGGTGGTGTTTGCTTGTCCTGTAATTTTGTTAGGATGGAATCCACAATTCTATTCTAACAACTAGGAAATGGTGTTAGTTTAATTTATGGCTCTCAATCAAAATCAAAATGACTGACAGCATTATTCCAAAATAGGTAAGTATTAAACCCCTTAAGTGTTAGCTTTTCTTATTACCAACCAAATTTTACGATATTCTGCATTTTATGAAAGTATCAAAAAGACATTGCTTTATAAGTTTAATAATAATATAGGTTGCTTTAAAAATTACTATAAATAGTTTTAGACCTTTATTCGTTATCACTTTATGAAAAAGTGTTTGGTTCAAAATATTTTCAAAATACCTGGAACATTAATTTTAAATACCTAATTTTAGTGTTCGTGTTGATTGTAAAATCTGACGCCTTCATTACATAACGTGTTTCATGTTTAAGGTATTCCGTAGCGGAGAGGGGATGGGCATTAGACTGGATGGAGCATCTGCATTTGCTGGAGCTATCATTTCTCCGTACTATGACTCATTGCTGGTGAAGGTCATTGCCCATGCAAGCGATCTGCAGGCGTCTGCGGCTAAAATGAACCGTGCGCTGCGGGAATTCAGAGTTAGAGGAGTCAAGGTATGTTTTATACGTTAAGAATTGTATAAGCTACTCTCTGTATTTCACATACTTGGACCGCTTTCCATCGCTCTCCTTTCCATGTGTTGCGTGTGCCTTTTACTCTTGTCTACTCCTTCCGTGTGTAGGCAGATGTTTCTCTGACCCATGACTGTTGTTAAGACCATATTACTGGGGCACTTGTTCCTGTCCATGCTAATGTTGCTCCTCCACTGAGGCAGGGCCAGTGTGGGTGACATCAGAAAGGGCAGATAATAAAGTGAAGCAGGCTGCAATACTCTGAGAGGGAGTGGGAGGGGGAGAGGGAGGGAGAGAGAATTCCTCTTGTATTGCTTCTTGAGCATTGTTGTGGCCATGTTTGAATCATTTGTCAGAGATGGGTTTTCTCATTTTACTTGTTTTTGAATTGTTTCTTTATCAATTGGATACCTGGACTTAACAGGGTGGATCTCTGTACGTTTCTTATTAAGATACAGCTTTTCCTGCAAGAAATAGGTAATTTGCAACTTGTTTCTGCACCATTTATATTATAGCTTATAAATTTGTTGTGTCGGTTATGGAATATGGTGTTAATGCAGGTTGTTATCCTTAACATAAACTGAAACCTTATAGGACCGCATTTGGGTTGGCGAGTCACAGGCATCTAGGATAAACCACATACGTAGATACAGTATTAATCTGTGTAAGTGAAATAGGTCCCATTATGTATTTACATAAAATGCCAAGCTTGTAATAACATCTATATGCAAGAGCCAGGTACGTGTTGACTTTGTACAGTACTTGGGTAGTGGGTTGTCTGCGTGTGGACTCGTTATACAAAAAGTTGCTGAAATTGGACTGTGTTGTTGCTGCAGGCAGATGTATTCTACGTCAATATTAGTTTTACCAACACACAATGTGTTTGTTTTATTTGATTGTTGTCTGTGAAAGAAGAATTATTCTGTTTTAGAGATTAGAATATTATTTAATTTACCAGTTCAGTGTGGTATTACACAGTATTTAGACCAACACCTAAATAGCTGGCACCTTTGTTTTTTCTTAACTAAGTTCTCAGCCATCTGTGTACTACAATACTTCACATTAACAAACTTTAAAAGTATTTAAAATAAATATAGCTGTTTTGATAAATATTAAATTACTGTTCTCTATATGTAATGATTTTTTTATGATAAATTGTTCTCAGTTATTTTATGCTCTTCCGTCACTTTTCCATAGCCAGTTCCTGTGTGTGAATGGATGTTTTAATGTTATAATTTGTGTTTTAGGAATAAACGGTTAGTTTGTTGTAATTTTACTTTCTCCTTTAATTTGCATTAATATTTTTTCAGACGAATATTCCATTTCTGCTCAACGTTCTAGAGAACCAGAAGTTCCTAAACGGCACTGTTGACACGTACTTCATCGACGAGCACCCTCAGCTCTTCCAGTTCCAGCCCACACGGAACCGGGCCCAGAAACTGCTCAACTACATTGGCACCGTGCTCGTCAATGGACCGTCCACACCTCTCGCCACCAACTTGAAGCCAGCCGAAGTTCATCCCCACGTGCCAGAGATTCCATTAGGTAACAACTCCAGGTGGTGTTCATGTATATGCAACATTTTTATTATTGATCCCTGTGGTACCTCTAGCCTGGCATGTATAGTGATTTGGTTGGCTGGTGTGTTGTAGTTAACCCACAGTTTGTTTTAAAATGCATGTTAAATATTTTACTATAAATCTTGGTTTTAAACTGTAGTTTTGTGCAATGAACATAGTAACTCCAAAAAACCGGTATCCAAGGTATACCTGTTTGACACTTCTATTAACTTTTTGAGTTAAAAATCTTTTTTGAACTAGTAATGAGTAGTACTTTTTGTTTGCATTCGCTTGGGTAGTAGGACACTAGCTTCGCAGTTATAGCAGCATTAACTTGGTTTTACAGTACATTGAATGATTGGTAAAATTCCTTTCCATATGTAAAATAAGCTACACATTTTAGGTAATACTTCCCTGTTTGTAAAAATTGTGATTACATTTAGGCTTTCGTCTACAAAAATTAAAGATGTGCAGGTGACACTATCATACTTATGGAATAATATTTTAACAAACATTTAACTTGCAAGTAAAAATTAATCTAGTTAACTTCATAAAGTTTACTCTGCCAGATAAAACTTGCATATATATATATATGTGTGTGTGTGTGCGTGTGCGTGTGCGCGTGTACGTGTACGTGTACATGCGCGTGCGTGTGTGGGTGTGTGTGCGGGTGTGTTTGTTTGTTTGTTTTTTTTTTTCCCAGCGCTCTGTACTGGCATGTGTGTGACTGAGTTAAACATTATAGGATTAGGGTGTATGGTTTAATAATTTTTGTAAAATTTGTTATGTGCATCACATTGTATTCGTTGTCGTGGTTGGTTCAGGTGGTTCTGTTAGCCAGCACTAGGTAATTACACACTATACCCAGGGTGCCAGGTCTTGAATTATGAGCATGACCACACGGCAGAGCACAACTCCCATGCTCGGGGCGTGACGTCGCCACGTGGCTAGAGTGCAATGCTGATACACGTTATAACCAGTTCTGCCTCCATGATAGACAGAGAGGCATGCCAAGATTGTCGGGCAAATTGCTGAGCTGGATGTTGGAGCCTATAGTATGCCCGTTGAACGTAACACATACACTTTGTGTAAGAAATAACAAGCCGGTCACTTCCAGTCCGCAAGCATCCGGTGTTTATTACAACGAAAACTGATCTAAATCACAAAAACTAATAACCATGTAGATAAAACACGGAAGCGCTAAACCAAGATTTTACATAGTGGCAGTCTACTACGAGCCGAGCCGGCCTGCGTTTGTGGTGGCGTGTGGAACAGAAGCATGATAATGATTACATATATGACATAAGCACTGGTACTCACTTGCACATGCGAAGCACTAAGTGCACTAATGCACACAGCAGCACATTCATTGATGGTATCTCGCACATTAGACAGTGTTGCAACGGATTTCAGGCCAGCCGAGGCACGAGGTCGGATGTCGCATTCTTCAACTGCTCATTACACTGGCACTCGTACACTTTGTTCATATCAACTTAGTTACACACAGAAAATATTACATATTCACGAGTGCTAAATAGTTTGTCGTAAATTTTATAACCAAATAATTTTCACAAGTCTACCGACACTAAAACATGTTTAAGTTTTGAATGGCTTTAGCTTGAGGGTAAGAAATGATATGATGATTAATTATGGAAATAAATCTTCTTATAATCCAAAACTTTTACATACTCATGGTCACAGTTCAGGTGAAAATCTTTTAATGTGATAAGTTAACAAGTCTTACTCTTAAAATTTGTAAAAGTAATGACACTGAAAGGTGAAAGTAGATCATAATGAATTTTCAGAATTAAACTTTCACAAATGAGTTCAGTACTAGCAATCGTAAATTTCACAAATAAATGAAAATTTATCATTCCAGAATGAATTATCAAGCAGAGTTCAATAAAGTGTACTTCATTAGATAAATATAGCGCCGAATTCGGCACTGCTGCAGAGTTTGGAACACAACAGACGTGCCACTCATTCTAGCAGCGAGATTTATAACCAAACGGCTTGGAACGGTCTGTAATACGTTGCGACAAGAGGCCCATTACATGAAAATACAAGTAAATACTTGTAGTTTTGTAAAATAGAAATTTCTTAGTACTCACAACCTAAAAGTCCATTCACTTGTAAAGCTGTATTCACAATAGAGCAGCGCGAAGTCGATTTTTAATAGTTAAAAGTATTTTGGTTTCATGAATGTACAAGCCTGCCCTAAACACTTGTAAAAAAAATATAAGTTTCTTATAAGAATGGCAAGCTTTTTAGAAATTTCTACAGGTTATTAATAATGGTTTGTTTGGCGTATAATTCAATATAAATGAAATTTATCATACTTTTTTTTTGTTAATTATAAATATAAATGTTTAGTAGTGATTCAGAAGCAACATGAACAAGTATATAATAAACTTAAGTATCAGTGATGTCGAAAACCATTTAGGTAAAGAGTGAATTTGTAGTTTGAGTGTGTCTATGAATTTAATAAGTGTTTTCTGTTGTCTTCTTCACATTATCAAATTTTGCCTGAAACAGAAAACAGTCTAATGGCTTCACTAACAACTGATAAACGCTGGATACAATTATATTATTTTTTATTTTTGTAGTTTATGCAAGGAAAAAATAGAAACTTTAATATAAATATGTGCGTCACTCTTATCAGCTAAAACAACTGTAGTTATTTTATTTTTGGGTGCATGTAACTTACTCTAATGTTGTTGCAAAATGCTATTTCTTCAATTCTAACTAATTTAGTTATTTTTAAATTCGACTAAAATGTATCCCTTTTGTAGGTTACATCTCTTTCCCGAAATATAAGGCCAAAAGCACCGAACAAGATATCCTTAGCTTCTCTGAGCTTCTGCAGTACAGTCAATCTATTCTCATTTGATTTTGGCATTTTGTTTACTTGTAAAATAAACAAGCACACTTGTAGCGAACAACTAGTTACTAGTATACCGAAACTTTTCCAAGAAACACAAATTACAAGTTCTTGTAGATACTAGTGCTATTTGTGAATTGGAATTTACAAAGACTTGTAGATAGTAGCGCTTGTAACTTGTAACTAATAACTTGCGAACATGTAGTTTTGTGAAACGGGCCCCAAGGTCAAAGTGCGTGCACCCCACGACCCGCGCAACGTGAGAGGAGCTATGTGCAGAAGCAGTGACTTCGAAGTATCTGTCACTGCTTGTCACAGTGACAATCTGGTAACTGTGACAAAGTCTCTGTGAATGGAAATATTCCCCATCCCTACTTGCGACAACACAAGATGGTGAGACATGGTTCAAGTTATACGTGGGCTTTGCCCACCACGCAATAATATTCAATCACCTCTGGTACTAATAAACAAAACTTGATGCAAAACGTTAATTACTGTTACTCTATTATTATTTGTATTCACGGTCTTTCAGTACAGACAAGATTATCTTGTACAGTTTTTGTTAATGTGTTAAAAGGTAAAATAACTGTTTTGGTAATTATCCTAATTTGTGTGTTTCGACCTTCTGTATACTTGAGCTTCTGTATCACTCTCTCTATCAGTGAGACATTTTAGAATAAACCACCGTCTGAGCCTTTGTAGTTTACTTTTAGGGTTGTGCTAATATTCTGTATGCTCTAGTGATAATAAAAAATTAGAACTAAATATTTTTTATTCCTTAAGAAAACTAGTTGCTGAAAGTTTAAACGAAAAAGAAAATTCTATTTCAACAAGTATTAGTGCTTATCAAATGTTTGTTTGTGACTGAAATATTATCAAAGTTTTGTCATATGTAATACGACAGCCAATGGTCCACACAAAATTGGTTTTGGTATTTCAAACTGAGTTTATTTGATAATGTGCCGCAATATGTTCGATAATGCATTATAAAACTTGTTAAAATTATAAATTTTTCTTTTAACTTGCATTATGGTTGCATTCTCATAAAATTATTTTCCATTTTCGTTTCAGTTTCATGAAACTCAGTAATATATTTTGCATTTTCGTTTTGATAAACAAAAAGTCACATTTGCACAACCCTGTTTACTTTCCGATTGAAACGTACAAATGACGGTACTTGCCCTCAAGGGGCACTACTAGTTGCGTCACTGATTTTGTAAGGTGATCATTAAATGTCCTGGTATTTTGCATGCAGGTGCGGTTTAGCTTGAACAAATGCATGTGATGTTTACGAGGGATCAACACTTTTGAATTATTATAATACTTGTAACAAGATTTGCAAATGTATCCCAAAATTTTATGTTCATATCTTTGTAACCTCCGTAGCAAACAGTCAAACTGATGGCAGGTTTTGAGCGTTTTATGTTCTGTAAACAAAATAAAAATTTGGAGGGGGGGAGGGGAAGAGTGGCTACATAACAACACAGTTCACTAACAAGCAAACATTCACTCACATGACAAGTTGTCTTTGCTTGCTCATGTTCTTTCCATTTGGTTTTGTTGCTGTGTTTTCGTATACTGTAGGCCTAGTACCTGCTACGGTATGGCATGGTAAAATGTTTTTTTTACAACACAGCGACTTATTTAATATAATGGCGTTCTGTGCTTACAGCTATTTTATTGTAACCAAATTAACAAAGACATTTTAAATTACTTGCAAGTTTCACTGCAGAATGCTTTATCACCAGCACAGTAGCTCACAACCAAACTAACCGAACCAAGTTTATCTTTGCAAGACTTCTAAAATGTTGAGTATTTTTCACTTAGGCAATAAACGTTACGAACATTGTAACGAAAAGTAAAAGACACTTTCTTATTTATTTTTAAATTTTTTTTTCCATTAGTACAGAAATTTTTCTGTTCATTGTTTGCTTCAAGACATTATAAAAATGTATATTCTTAGGGACCTGGTAACTTAACCCATTATTTAAAATGGTTATTTATTTTTAAAAGAATTTACATACTACAGTATGCAGTTTGCACTGTTCACAGAAAATTGATTTTTTGTTAGTGTACGTAAACAAGGTATAATATTGTATGTACCCGATTATAAGGCTCTTTTTATCTTATACAAGTTTTATAAAATTTAGGGTTGCCTTGTTTTCTCAAACTGAACGTTGTGGTCAATATATTTGCTTGATTAGTAGCAAGTAGTGGCGTATGGTGTTTGACTGCACATAAGTTTCATTACAAGCCGCGTGATGCGTACTGACGTTTATTTAAACACAACTTCCCCTCATTTTAACGTGTTGTGTCACCCCAGGTGGGGTTTAAAACCTGAATTGCTTGCTACCAGAGCTTACTGGCACGCCCCTAGATGCGGGGGCACCCACGGAGACATCAGCCAAATTTGTTTTGCCTTTATGTCAGACGTCACGCCAACCCTCCGCGTGTGATAGAAGCCAGTCAAGCGACTCAGCTAAGTGCCTAAGCTCACGCTGCCGGTGCAACCCCACATGACAGAGATGCCTGCTTTCGCCACAAACTGAAAGATGATACCAGAGAGCGCAGCTCCGTCCACGGAAGGAGGAGCTCAACCCCGCCACCCCCATACCACAGAGAGCTCACGGGCAGATAAAATATATGTCCGTGCACAGTCGCACAACGGAAGTTCATTCTTCGCACCTCGCTCCACCACCTCGTGTGCTGGAGCTCTCTGCAGACATAAACGTCCTCCAGTAGGACCACCGTTACCTACCAGACATCTTCTAGACCTTCACCAGCAACCCCCGAAGAAGTCTTCACCCGTTTAACAACCACTACCCTTCTGGTAGTGCCACCAGAGTCCCTTCTGGACAACAGCATCTTTTAGTTTGGGTAAGTTAGTATCATAGCTACCTAGCCACATCTACTCATCTAGTTAGGAGCTAGTACGGGCCACCATGTCTATTTCCTCACGGGCATAAACACATTTCTATCGAACCTCCGAGTACTGATTCTAAGGTTTCTGCGACTTTAAACGTCTGCCCACCGGGGAAAAGCAGAGGACTGAGACATTACAACCCAATTGCCGAACCTAGAGTAGGACTGTGAGCTCCCTCAACCAGACGCACGTACGTCACGAACACATCCATTAGACGGCCACCCAAACTGTGCACCTGGTGTACAGTACGTTAGAGCCCCAACCGCTAGGAACTCAATCCACAAGGCGGCTAGTCAACCAGCCCAGTCAACTCACTCCATCCACCATGCTGAACTGTTGCTGGAAGGAGTGATAGACTGGTTCTGGAGGACTGCCCACTGTTGGACTACACCCACGTCGCTGTTGGACATCCAGGGGTAACCCATCGCTCTAACCACCGCACTGAACTGTCACCGGTTGGAGTAATCGGGTAAGACTGTGGGTGGCTCAGCCCCAGCTGGCTTTACGCCTAGCTAGGGATCCTCGCCGCCTGCTCTTCCTTAGCGTGGCAGACCTTAGTTCCTACCTCCATGCCATACACCCATAGGAGTGGTGCAATGTGGCAAGCTAGGAAGGCCGCTACTGCCTCAGAATCCAACATGAGCTGTAACTCAGCCCCAACTGCCCTCTGCAGTATAACTCCCTGGGAACCAGCTCAAGCCACCTTACAACTGGTGAGGCCTCGCCTCCCATTCCCACCACACTCCCTATTTGTCATCCTAAAAGACCACCGGCGAACCGCACCAAGACATCATAGACTTCCTTCAGGGGCTCCACGCCCCGCTGGGTATAGCAAACCCATGGTTCCAGCACCGCAAGACCAGCAGTTCTCCACGGGCTACCATCAGCACCGCCAACCACAGCACTACCTCCGCCCAAGGACTAGGCAAGAGTTCCCGTGAGCAGCCAATAGTCAGCCCAGTCATATCACCCGTGTGCCCGACTCACACAAAACCTTGCCCGATAGTGACGTTGTCGCGCGTCACACTTAACAAAATCTTTAAAACATTAACATTCAGTTTGTAGGTAAAAAATAATCTCACGATGGACAAAGAAAATGTGACTTCCTTAAGTTTAAAATGCATTTCCATTCACGGTTACTTCCAACTTTACTGAATTGCTGCTAAAATTCTACTATGAGGATGTTCCTATGCCTCGTCCAAACAAAGCTTAACCAACTTATTTGCTCCCTGATTTTATTCATATTACAGTAATTAGACCCATAAATCAGTTCGGCCAAAAATAATATACTTCTGTTACCACAGGTATAAGATTATAGTGATATGTGGCATATTTAGGAATCAAACAAACATGTTATACATGGGATTGTTTTCAAAAGTTTGATCAAAAAAGTGTAAATAAACTGCGAATATACTATATAGTGCATTTATTATTGTATGTTAATACTGCAAAGAATTTGCAGACAAATAAATTTTTTCTTTACACCGCAGCAAAAATTATGGTTTTGTCATATTCTGATAGGTTTTCCTGTATTCTGGTAAATATGGTTAATGACTTTTGTGAATTGTTCTCGCATGTTTTGTATCAAACATGCGAAATGTATTGCTGTTATTCATAAATTGATTCCAACTACCAGTTTTCTTCAAAATGCCATAGGTCTAGTTACTTTGCATAGCTGTACTAAATTTGTATTACAAGATGATAAAATAATTTTTCCTGTATATGTAAATGATTGGAAATACATAATTTATGGCAGTGACAATTTCATGAATAATTAGCCAACAACTGCTTTGGCCAAAGACTATGTCACGATGGCAGTTAGCTTGGGAAAACCATTTTGCTGTGAATGAGGGTAAAATGGAGGATGGAAAATGTAGTTCACAGCACAGGCGAAGGAGTAATACNTGGGAAAACCATTTTGCTGTGAATGAGGGTAAAATGGAGGATGGAAAATGTAGTTCACAGCACAGGCGAAGGAGTAACCTTTGAAGGAGTAACTCTGGAAAACCTTTCCACTATTTTCGCAACTGCCAGATTTCCAAAGTTACTTTATAATACTGTATTTTGTGCCAAAATTTATGTTTTTAAGTTATCATTTATAAAGTAAGCGATGCGTAAGCACGAGTCCTCACGTGCAGACATTGTGTGTATAATTTTTAAAATTATTTTTGTAGAATACATTCCCATGCAACTTCAAAATTTTTGTGCCCGTTCTATTGCATGCATTTGATTGAACAAAAGAATATTGTGAAGGGAGATTGAGGATAGTAACATTGTGATGCTTTGAAGAAAGACTGGCTTGAATGTAAAAGTTTAACTGAATTAAGATGCTGGGTGCCTTAAACTGTAATATGGCATATTAAAAAATTCCCATTTTGAAAAGGATAACCTGTTCCCGGTGTTATATGAAAGGAAATTACACTTCAGACAAATAAGGAATGATACTTTTCAGACAGTGTACATATGTATTGGAATAATTTTTTCCAGTTTAATTTTTCTTATCTCTCTATATTTTAGTTTTCCAATCTGGAATGTTTTGTTTGCAGTCGTAACATTACCATGTGAATATTTTAAGCATTTTTTTGGAGACTGTTTGAATGTTGGCCAACTGTTGCGTGGTTAGGGTTTGTGCATTGCATAGCATTGCAATTGCCTTTCTCCTGCCCTTTTTTTTTTTTTTTTCATCAACGCAATGGAAACTGTGAAAATATAATTACAGTAAACTCTAGATCCCAAGACCTTTCATGATCCCCAGGAAAAGAGGTGTTATTTTGAAAGGGTTTTTATTGGAAGAACTTTTTCAACTTAACTTGTTTCATGGTTCCCTAAAAAGGGGTTGTTATTTCAGGGATCTTAGAAACGAGAGTTGACTGTGTAACACACCATTATGATCGGACATTGAATATAGGGTTGTGTGAATGGAACTTTTTTTTCTGCTAAACAAAATATTGACAAATTTCATAAAATTTTAGCAATAATAACAAATTAGTTTTAAAAATTAACTCAAAAAAAAAATTTGAAGTTACATATAGAGTATTTACCACAGGGGTTCCTGCCTGTTAAAATTTCCATTTAATTAGTTATTTTAGTTATGAAATAATGTAAACAAACACAATTATTTATAGACAAAAATTTCCTTCGCTGGTTCATTAAATGAAAATTCATCAAATCCCAAAAAAATTAATTGAAACAGAGAATTTTTGTGTTGTTAAAAGTTTTGGTAACCAAATTCCTTACCAAAACGAAAATTAAAGATTTAATTTATTTTCATTTTGGTATACTGAATATTTGCACAGCCCTAATTCAATAGCAAATGTAAATTTTATCATCATTATAAATGCTTAGATATTCCAACCTAGGCATTANCACAATTATTTATAGACAAAAATTTCCTTCGCTGGTTCATTAAATGAAAATTCATCAAATCCCAAAAAAATTAATTTAAACAGAGAATTTTTGTGTTGTTAAAAGTTTTGGTAACCAAATTCCTTACCAAAACGAAAATTAAAGATTTAATTTATTTTCATTTTGGTATACTGAATATTCGCACAGCCCTAATTCAATAGCAAATGTAAATTTTATCATCATTATAAATGCTTAGATATTCCAACCTAGGCATTANTGCACAGCCCTAATTCAATAGCAAATGTAAATTTTATCATCATTATAAATGCTTAGATATTCCAACCTAGGCATTATTTGAATGGCTGGAAAGTTGGTTAAACTGTACACAATAAAATTTTTGTTTTGTTTTCCTAGCACTTGCACATACACAACACACACATACTACTTCACACTGTTTTTCAATTTTGTGTGGAATGTAGAATTGTAATTTTTTTATAGTGACGTGTTTGTTTTTAAAGTTTTATGTTAGTTGATTTTTATAAAAGTTATTTTTACATTTTTGTGGGCTTGTGTTTGTGCTGTGTGTGGATTTTGCTTTAGTTTTTTTCTGTTTGTTTCCTCGTGCACTTTACTTCCCAATCTGGCATGCTCTGTCGTCAACTTTCAGATTTCTCGTCCCAAGCAGCGAGTACCAACGATGATTCTGAGGAAGCTGTAGGTTAGTAGCTTTGCACTGTCTGCCTGGAGCAAATCGACAGCTGGGTCGTTTTGCAGCCGCTCTCGTACCCAGCTGCCATTTTTTTATTACATGCTGTATTTTTTATACTCAAATAGTTCCAAAGCGTTCAAAGTCGTTGGATTTAAGTTTACATTTGATGCATCATTTTGCAAACAAAAATTACTCGTAGAATTGAATTCGCTCTTTCTGGAAGGGTACCCAGGAGTGAACATTCAACATGAATTTGAGATTTATTTGCAAATTTTTACCAGAATGCATAACTTGTAAGTTTGATATTGGAACTCAGCGAAATAGTATTTTATCTCTTCACAGAGATATTCAAAAGGAAAGTAATACATGTTCTTGTCTTTAGCTAGCCTAGCTAACATAAGCCAGTAAGTTCAAATTTTTTATCTGTTTAACATTACCATGAATAAGCATGTAATAACTTAAGTTATTATATATCTGAAAAAAAAAATTTATTCATTTAAAAATGGTAACATTTAATTGCTCATTTGCTTGTGTTTTTCATGGAAAAATATCATTCCTATTTAAATTTTTTTTAAGCAAATTAGTTAAGCAGAAGCTGGGGCAATGTCAGATAAGTGTGTGATGTAATAATTTATGAACCATAATTTTGTTTTTTCCAAAGATCAAGTAAAGTATATTGAAATGTAGTACCATATGATAAACTGGTTTTCGCTGGTTCATAAACTTTGACAAACAAGCTGAGACAGTTGGTACATACATATTGTAAGAGTTTGTTGTATTCACCATTGGCTATCATGTTCAGTCTCGAACTTGCTTCATCCTCCGAGGCCACAGTTCTCGACGTTTGCAGTATTCCCATGCAACACTTATGCCTGTACATTATATTTTATTTGCTCGTTTTATACTTCACTGAATAATATATCGGTGTAAATATGAATTGTTGCTCACTGGTTTAATTTTATATTATGTACTCTAAAGGCAGTTGGGAATTTTCCATCCAGTTGGCAATGATTTCACAAGGGTTTGCTACCTTTAATAATTATGAAATACAGCCTGTGCAAAAATAAGTGAAAAAAATTGAAGTGACACAAGTATTTATACATATTTCACTTTTTTTCTACTATGTGTGGAAATTCCTTGGTAAACAACAATATTCATACCTTATGTAGTATGGTAAGGAGTACCACTTACTTTCCTGAACACCTGCGACATCGGTACTTCCGTACATGTGTTCTGCCTCGTGTAAAGGTGTTTTCTTGTCCGAGCTAAGCCTGACTGAGCCTGCTGGAAAGTTGACCTTGAGCTCAACCTTTTTTCTTGCATACAAAAATTATTTTACAATAAAGATCATCTACGTATTTTGGTGGTAATCTGCATTCATGTCTGCATTTATGAGATTTAATTTGAACTGGAACACACATTTTAAAATATTGTTTCGTGAATAAACAAATAATTTTTTTGAAACAAATTATAAACTGCGTTGTCAGGATTTATGGCTTGGTTTTTATGCAGATTTCTCAGTTGATCAGTGTTTGTATCTCCATTTCTGGAAGATGCCTACCTTTTTAAATATTTAAGTTTCATTAGTAAACGTGTTATTTCCTTTCATAAACAATAAATCAGTGTTCCCTCTGTTGCCAGCTAAATGACCTACTACACTGATGCTCAAATTTTTTTGAACCTGAAAAGTACTTCGAGCCAAGCTCAAACATCAAGCAGGTCTTCAGCTCGTGCTTGATTTTAGAGATCTCGCAGTTGTCTAGCTCGTGAGATAGTCGGCAGGTAGGCGGTACCTCAAGTTGTAGAAGCTTGCCGACCAGTGTCCGTGGATACTAGCGTCTTATATTGGAGGCCTGGCGCCATTCGCAGGTACCCTGCAAGATGAGTGCTGGCAGTCAGGTGAAATACGAAGGTACAAGGCACAGTATCATCAGACTTTTTGGAAGAAACATTCCTGGAAACAGCGACCCAAAGAATATGGCCAGGCCATCGCACACTTTGATGTAGTGAGAACCTGAAGCATAGGTGGTAGCCAGCAGCAGGTCATTTAAGTGGGCCTTCATTAGCTGGATGGGATAAAGACCCACTGGATATCTTTAGCTATCTGGTCCTCTTCTGTGTAAAGCAATACTAGGGAACCGGCCCGGCTTCGCCCGGAGTGATACGTTGAAAGACAAAAATGGTTACTGTGTCTCACCCTTAAAAGATAAACATATGCTGTCGCGAACTTTTCTGTAGACCTTTTTGAGAGCTACAATTCTGTGGTACATTAATTTGATGTATCTCTTATGGTTTAGTCAGCGCAAGCCATGTAAGCACCCTAAAAGCGTTTTTCCGACTTGATTACAAACAGTTCGACATTTCTCTACTATCCTTAAATTAAATAAAAATGTATTATACACCAAAACCTTCCTCAAGAAATTCTCTAAATGATGTTGAAAACAGCATCAAAATTCATCAAGTAGTTTAGAAGTACTAAGCGAATGCACACGCATATAAGAGACTTTATTGTATACTGTTAGCAACATGTAATGGTTGGGGAATTGTTGAGAGGTAAAATGTGGATGCTAAGTAGGAAATATGTATGTAGGTATGTGTGATCTGTTCCACGAAAGAGTGACTTTTTGACAGTTTTTGGAGGTAGTGAGGTATGCATCTGTTTCATTGGCAATTGCAGTGTTTCCCTGTGCTGGATGTAATGTTTATTTAAAAACACTCAGCTGACTGTTAACCTCTCTAGTATGATAACCCAAAGATGTTGCCATGGAAAGCATTGTACACAGGACTACATCTAGAACTGTTAAAGTGCACTTATTCGTGGAATAGACTATACGAGAATTGTCTTGGGATAGTTGGGTCAACGCGACACCTGCTGGGTCCGAGGTGGACAGCTGCCGGGTTACCTAGTAGTCCCAAGGCCACCAGCACGATATCGCTAACCAGAGTGCTGTGGGGGCAGCATCTCTGGTGTTGATGGCGAAAGGTTGCGTGTCAGGAAATGCAGGGTGTATTGCAGTGAAGGGGAAGATAGAATACTTGGTGCGGGTGAGAAACGGCTAGTCTGGATGTATGCAGAAGTTAGGGGCTCCGACCCTTGCCGTGAATGGAACCCCTTGCATTCCTCCACAAGTGTGTGTGGAGGAATGCAAGGGGGTGCAGCTGCCCCTCTTAATGTAAAGCAGCACCCACTATGAGGGTGGCAATACATTTAAGCAGCAATATTTGGAATGTCGAGAAAATGGTCACATTTTAGAGGAGGGGGTNTATTTGGAATGTCGAGAAAATGGTCACATTTTAGAGGAGGGGGTGCATTGGAAAAATCCTCAAGTCCCTTTATATTGTCTGAATCAGAATGTATCCAAAACAATTCATATAAAAAGTTACATAAATGCTTATGGCACGTTGTTATTAATGTGCTCACCTTAGAAGCGGGTGGCCTCAGCTGAATCACAGGCAAGATACAAGATAGTCTAATGGTTTCAATAATTTCTCGGCAGAATGGCATTGTCCACATGAACAGTTTGCTTGGGCAAGTTACTGATGGAACAAGATTGCCTTTAAGGGGATTCCATAGGTCTCTGTATGCACAGCACTGACCATTGTGAAGGCCACAGGCTTAGTTTGGATAGTAAGTGATGGCTACAGGGGTGGTAGACAAGCCAGGGTTGGGAGCTTGAAAATCCCACAGACACCCTCAAAGTTAGAGGCCATTTCAACTTTCATAAAAAAGAGAGAGATAGATAGCGGCAGAGAAAAAGATTAGTTTTAAAACTCGTAATTTATTTTCAAAAGCATTTTATGTTTTTACTATAATTCAGACTGAAAAAACTGCTGTACTAGTGGTTGACTCCGCATGCTGGAGAAGGCTCGGAGAGATTCCCCCTCTTGCTAAAAGAGCCGGACGTTGAACAGGAGTGTTCCGGGGGCGTGCCCGAGATCACGTCAGCGGCGTGGGTAGTGCTCCGGCTATACCACACGCTTGGTAATCTGAGTGCTAGAATCTCAGGCCTTGTGGTAGGACATGCTCTGTGCGATCTGCAATATCAGATCGGGGCTCTGCCTGGTGCGGCCTGTGTACAGGTCGGGGCAAACGGGTTTGGTCAATTCAGAAAGCGCTGGTCATGTCTGCGATGAGAGGGCGTGATCCCTCTTCCCCGCCTACTGGGAGGCCGGGGTGCGGTATGGCCTCGCGGCTAAGAGCGCCCCGTTAACAAATAAAACCACGACTCTGTCGTGTTTAACAGTAACCTGTACTAGTGGTAGGCTATGTTTCCGGTAGCACGCTCGTTCATTTTGCAGTTCTTACACTGTTTGGTATGGTAGCTACTTGCACCTACCACTCTCTCTAAATTTAAAATTTTTTTGTTATTCTTATAACTAATAAACTTATAACCTGCATTTGCTACTTGGTAAAAATTTGCAAATATTTTGGGTACACACACAAATATTTTCTCACACTATTTGTATAGTAAATGTATAAATTCGTTTTCGACGTTACTTCTTATAACATTGTAGTAGTTAATAAGACATAATCTAATTTTTTTTGCCAATAGTATAATGTTAAATGGATAGCTTCAAGTTTCTTTTTAGAAATGGTATGTGTGGATTCTTGTGTATGTTAAACTGTAAATAAATTCTGCAGATTAATGTCAGGTGTTCATATCAGTTGCCTGCATTCAGCTTACTGTTGTGTGTAGTTTTTACGTAGTTAATTTAGGCACAACCTAAATCATGGTGATAACAATAGCCTACGTGTAAGCATCTCAATGAATAACTGCTCTACCTGAAAGTAACAGAGGAAGAGATGTTGAACAGCCAATAGCAACAGTTGCAGTTTTTACACGATGCGACATACAAACAGAACACATACGTAAGCAATCAAACACAACCTAGGTATTTTCAACTCTCATAAATACATGTGGCACGTGCTCTGCGCACAGATCTTGTAAGTAAAATTATTTGTATGTGTGAAAAATTTTATTGGCTGTACATGCAGCATAGATGATAGTTTGTAACCGAGGAATTTTCAATCGTACCTGTTGCTATATTTCAGGTCACAATCGTGAGGTACGTACGTAATTTATTTTCATAGAATGACACTGTTAGATTGTACATTCACGTACCCAGATCCAAATTCTCCTATGTAGCATTTAAACCCACAAGCGTTATGCAAGATTCATGAAAAATTGTGGACACAGTGAATTCAATTNATTCTCCTATGTAGCATTTAAACCCACAAGCGTTATGCAAGATTCATGAAAAATTGTGGACACAGTGAATTCAATTGGGTAATTTGATGTATTTCAGAATACCACTGTAGGCATGGTTCTCCAGTGTGATCTATAGAACGGTCAGGAACTTACAATAATGTATTTTTGTTATTCAGGATAAAGAATTAATAAATGATACCGTTCACTATTTCGGATATCGGTTGTGCATGATATGCACCAGAATTAATTTGGTGTAAGTCAAGTTTATTCTATTAATGATCATAGTTATTTTGCCAGCAGCACATTCCATAATTTCTTATGAATTACTATAGTCAGCTTTCTTATATGAATAAATAAAAAAACACCAAATTTGAACCATTATTTTACTTACTCAAAATAAAGCCCAAAGGAAAATATTATAGAAAATTGGCTGCTTATTGGTTTGACACAAAAATACTCACATTATTAACTGTGGACTAATGGTTCAGCTAGACATTAGTTTGCTTGCAAGTTGATATTTGAGAGCATGGAAAAAGTTGTATGATNATTCTCCTATGTAGCATTTAAACCCACAAGCGTTATGCAAGATTCATGAAAAATTGTGGACACAGTGAATTCAATTAGGTAATTTGATGTATTTCAGAATACCACTGTAGGCATGGTTTCTCCAGTGTGTGACAGCGGTTATATCTATAGAACGGTCAGGAACTTACAATAATGTATTTTTGTTATTCAGGATAAAGAATTAATAAATGATACCGTTCACTATTTCGGATATCGGTTGTGCATGATATGCACCAGAATTAATTTGGTGTAAGTCAAGTTTATTCTATTAATGATCATAGTTATTTTGCCAGCAGCACATTCCATAATTTCTTATGAATTACTATAGTCAGCTTTCTTATATGAATAAATAAAAAANTTGTCAGCTTTCTTATATGAATAAATAAAAAAAACACAAAATTTGAACTATTATTTTACTTACTCAAAATTAAGCCCAAAGTAAAATATTAATAAAAATCGGCTGCTTATTGGTTTGACACAAAAATACTCACATTATTAATTGTGGACTAATGGTTCAGCTAGACATTAGTTTGCTTGCAAGTTGATATTTGAGAGCATGGAAAAAGTTGTATGATNCTGTGGACTAATGGTTCAGCTAGACATTAGTTTGCTTGCAAGTTGATATTTGAGAGCATGGAAAAAGTTGTATGATCCTTATCTGTGTCTGCACTAAGAGTAGAAAATGACATAATCACAGCTAAACAAATGTCTGTACTTTTTCTTACAATTTAAAAAGAAATTATATATATATATTTATTTTATTCTTTTACCGAATCCAAGTCAACAAACCCAAAGAAGAAACAATACATACATTAGATATTGGTTAAACCTGAGGATGAGGTAGACGGATTCTGCTTATGCGCAGGTACCCAACATTGACCTACCCCAAACACAACTGTCAGTCACATGGTCAACCATGATGAACGCGTTTGTTTATATCTTAATTTTCAAAAGACAAGCACTTTTATAGGAATAAAGTACTTTTCCCAATTTGACTTTAATTGCATGGAAAATTCGTCAGAGGTATACTAACATCTCAAAGCACTTGTTTACATAACTAACGAGTGTTCTAACATCAAATCCTATCCATGTTGTTTATGATAGTCATACTGGCAACAAAGCAGTTCAGTGTTGGTACATGGAGTTTGGTTGTTCACAGCAAGCGAGATTGCTCTACTTATATTCACTCTATGAACCTTGCACCACGAAGAAAGTGATAACAGCTTTGTCAAAATTTGCAAACAATAAAATAACAAAAGTATGAGCAGTAATTCCATCAATAAAATTAAACTAGGAGACTTTGTGAGATGCTACCCCTTTTTCTAACTAACTTAAGAATCAACACAAATTAAATATAATGGTCCTGGACCACTGGAACTTCACTTTACAGTGGGGAAAAACCATTCTTAAAGCAGTTATGGTAGTTAGGATCAAACCCATAGTTCCCTTATGGCAAGTTGGTAATTTTACAATGTAACCACATCTACGTTAATGTAACAATATTTTCATATTAGGATTAGTACTGTATTCACATTAGAATACTAGTATATCATAACTTCAATAAACTTTTTATTGTATGAATACATAGTAGGGCTTTTAAAGAGGAATGGTAAAACCTTGACAGTAAACAGTTCTACTTAAGGGTATGATTGTATAAACACAATAATTGTTGTCGCTCAGGTCTGGCACCTCCGCACGGTTTCCGGCAAATCCTGCAGAAGGAAGGGCCGGCTGGGTTTGCGAGAGCCGTGCGGTCCCACAAGGGGCTGCTCTTGATGGACACCACGTACCGTGACGCCCACCAGTCGCTGCTCGCGACCAGGGTCCGGAGCCACGACCTCCTGCGCATCTCTCCTTACGTCGCCCACAACTTCAGCCAGCTGTTCTCTCTTGAGAACTGGGGAGGTGCGACAGACTGCTGTGATTCAGGCCGTTGTGATTGTGTGGAGTCTTCTTTTGTGTTTTCCAAGATAAAATTAGCACTTGCAGTACTCCACAGTACAAGCGTTGTCATTTACGATTAACTTTAAATTTGGAAGGTCTTGGTACCTTGGCAGTGTTCACTTTTATATGCCACAGTTAAAAGTGTGGTTTTCAGTTAAGTTTTTTAATAATTTCCATACATATTTGGAAATGCATTTGTTAAACTTTTTTTGAATTGTTTTGAACTTTAAATTAAATACATGAAGATATTAGTTTTATTTTCTATGGTGTGACATGACAGTTATTCTATTTGATATGCGCAAAGCATAGTATGTTTTGGCTCTAACATTAGTCACTTTGAAAGAAGTTTCTCATTTAAGGATTTCAGTGTTCCAGTTGCCAACTAGTATATATAAAAAGTTGGCTTTGCTATGATATACAGTATTTTCAGATTTTTTAATGTATATATTTTATCATGTCCATGCATGCTTACATGCAAGCATACTTACACGTTGCAGACACCTACTTAGGCTAAAGAGCTGTGAATTCTTATTAAAAAGATATAATGAAAAAGTATAGTCATAGAATTGTGGGAAATTAACACTAGTGCCCTGGAAAGCGATGCTCAGTAATGATCAAGAGTGCTGCATTGCATGCAAGTAGGGAATATGAACATCCACAAAGTAGTGTTAGGTTCATCTGGAGAGATGCATCTTGAGTACGCAAGATGCAGGGAAGAGCACGATTTTGTATAAGCATACAAAGCAGTCTTGCAGTAAACCAGGAAGAGAGTGCATCCATGTTTACCCTCTGCACATGGACTGTTGAAGCACATACATTAAAAATATTATGCCTCAAAGTTTCCTTAATATAAATTGCACTTTAATCATGTTATGGATGATTGGATCCACTGTTTCCAGGAGCAACATTTGACGTTGCGCTAAGGTTTCTCCACGAGTGCCCTTGGGAGCGTTTGGAAGACATGAGGAAACTGATACCGAACATTCCATTCCAGATGCTGTTGAGAGGAGCCAACGCCGTTGGCTACACTAACTACCCTGATAATGTAGTGTACAAGTAAGTGACACAGCACCACTCATATCGCTGATATTAAGGTATTGTTGTACACTTGCTGTTAAGTGCCCTTTCTCCCTTTATAATTAATTCCACATATAAAATCCTTATCAAAATATCGTTTTTTTTTGTCAGTTTTATGATGTACAACTTATGTGTGTAAAAATTACGTATAGAAGAGGTAGGAGCACCGAAACTGCATACAACTAAATTGTAAAGGTCGGAGTGCATAGGATTTTTAGATAGAGCCAAGCCTACTACAAAGTTCCTGAACTGAAGCACTTTTATTTCATAAATAGAAGAAATTTCACAATAAGATATGAGTTTTGATGGTAATCTTGTGTTCATTTCTGCAGTTTGGAGAAATAATTTTTACCAGAACATGCCTACCTTTTAAAATACAGCAGAATCCTGTTTAACATTTCGAAATATCAGCCTTATATAAGGGAAAACTTTATAAGAGGGTAATTTTAAATTGAAAAACTTGTTTGTGAACCAAGATAAGGCAGCTTATTAAGCGGGAAAATATTATAACAGGGTTCCAATGTATTGTTTTATAAACTAATAACATTTTATTTTCCAGCAGACTATAAACACACGCACTCTTCGGGCGCCACATCTTGGCTGATTCGTGGCCAGGTTTTCTTATTATGCTAATTATGCTGTTAATCAGCATTTATATCTTCATTTCTGAGAAATCTTTTTACTCTATTTGTTTACATTTATTTACATCAATTACATTTTATTAATAAATAATAGTGCTATTTTCTTTTGTAAACAGTAAAACACTCTCTCGTCTATTTCTAGCTGGATGTTTTTTTGCCATGTTGATACAAAAGCTCCAATTTTTCGAGCTTGAAAAAATATTTCCAGCCTTGAGCTTGATTTTTGAGTACTCTTGATTGCTAAAATTTATTAATCCATCGAACTTATATGATTGTGACAGTCGCAGCAGGAAGGCACATACTAAGTGCTGCAGAATTTCTTTGAGTTAATTTCCACTTTCCGTAATACATGGTGGTAGGGTTTGCTTAAAATGCTTTACTGCTGCAATGCAGTTGTGACTAATTATTGCGTGGGTAGGGAATGAGGGAGATTTTTAATCAGGATTTGCCAGCACCATATCAGTTGTGTTAGTGCAGCAAATTTTTCGTACCAGGTATATTATAGAAGTAACTGACAATGAAATTTATATGGCACAACAAATATTTCAACCAATGGGATATTTACACATGGTAACACAAACAGAACCCACGGTAAGCAGGTGCAGATATAGTGGCACACGGCACAGGAAATATTTGTACCACTTCATTGTGTTTTATTAAAAATTAAATTAGAAGTTCTTATGGGCATATTTGTTATCCATTTCAAAATTCTTTACTGTTGAACACTAATAAAATATATTGTGTGTACAGCATTTTTAGTTATTAATAATTCTGTGACTCCTACTCTGGATTCGCGCCTGATCCCAGCTAGATATGCCAGACTTTGGCTTTTGAGGAAACTACAGCCAGGTGTCGAAGCATGAAGCAGCTCATCTCTGGCTTCAGTACATGCACTGGAAAAATTTTAAAATATTTTTAAAAGTCTGCATTTTCTCAAAGGCATGTACACTGCATTGAAATGTAAAGACTTAGCCAACAAACACTTGAATATTCTGTTATGTTATTCGGGACGGCAGATTACAATATCACGTTTTGTATACCATTTTTACTATGGGTGTCCACTGTTTGTAAACTTTCACATATGTACCATATCTACACACTAGGGGTTTTTTTTTAATGATGCTGCTTAATTTATTTATTTTATGAATGCTTACAAACATTTTCATAAGATGTAAATATTAAAACATTAGTTAAATGACAACACACAGTACAAGTTTCAAAATACTGCTGTCTGCCATTTCAAAACATCAAAATTTGTTGTGTACCTATAAGAAACTATTACAATAAAAATATATATTTGGTACACAGGAGGTGATATCATTTACTGGTTCAATAGCACTGAAAATAACAAAATCGCTTTTGTATATTTAACTTTGTTTTTTGAAATGTGTAAATAAGGTTTTTGTTTTATTTTCAAATTTATTTTTTGGAAGGGTGAAAAATGAAAGAAAATTAAATATTATGAGACTTTTTTCTTTCTTTGTTGTAAAGGAGTTTTGTGCGGATTGAAGAAAAATTGTCTTATAAAAAGTGGAAAGTGCCTTGTCATATACAGTTTTGACTGGATCAAACACATCATTTATACTAGTACCACTTATAGGAGAAGCTGTTGTAGATTTACCAGACATTTTAGCCATTCATATGGCTGGGAGTCAAATTTCTCCGAAGGAGATGTGGGTAGCCATGCCCAAATAGGAAGATAATAAAGGAATTACCCCGAGGGTAATTAATATGGCGTTCTAAGCTCTTGTAAGCTGTACCCAATCTAATGTGTCGCACTTTGATGCAGTTTTCAGTTTTTATGTTGGTGATACACTTCCCCTACCCGGCAGCACAGGTGACATTGTGTCGTGGACGAGACGCTGGTAGTCGCGTCACGAGCTGACCCGACGTTCTCTCCATTGTATCGTTGGCCTGATGGCTGTAGCAATTTNTGTTATTTGGCCCCAAGAGTTACCTCTTGAGGCGAATAAACCAAGATGGCCGCTTGAGTTGTGTAGTCGATGACGAGACTGGTGTGTTCTGTCCTCATCTGCACTTTCTGTCGTGCTCGTGGACAAGGCACTGTGTAGACCAGGTTGGCTGTCGACTGCACAGGCACAAATGGTCATTGTAGCACTCGTGGACGCGTGGTTTACTTCAAAAATTGTAGTTATTTGTTTTTATAAACTTTTATCTTGTAATATACTTAAATTAGGTGTAGCAGGGCCAATATAAGTGTGCCACATTCTGCAACTTATCTTATCTGTTGAGTTATTCTCTCTCAATCTGGTTATAAATACTTAAATTAACTTATATTCTCGTTTACTAATTGTACATACATTAAGTGGTAATACACTCATTTGCATTTTTGAAAGTGTAAGTGTACTATCTCTCATATGCTTCGCCCATGAAAGTATTTTCATGTGTGAACTTGAGGTTAATAGCAGGTGTTCTAAAATGGTGCAGCGTTGTTTACGGTGATAATTACCCATCCAATGCCAGGTTGCTGCTAACGACGCTGTGTGCTTGCAGGTTCTGCGAGCTGTCTGTGCAGTGCGGGATGGACATATTCAGGGTGTTTGACTCCCTCAACTACCTGCCTAACCTGATAGTGGGCATGGAGGCAGCGGGCAAGGCAGGTGGCGTTGTCGAGGCGGCCATCTCTTACACCGGAGATGTGTCTGATCCCAGCCGCAAGAAGTACAACCTCAACTACTACCTCAAACTCTCCGATGAACTGGTGAAGGCTGGCACGCACATCCTCTGCATTAAGGTAAGCATTCTGTTCCCACTGAAAAACTTATCAAGTTCTTATTTTCATTTAGTTTTTTTAATCTTAAACTACATAAAATATTTAAATTATGTAAGTTGTTATAGTGAAATCTCTGTAAAAGTACTGTAGAAAAATGGACTCTCAGATTTAAGATTTACTTTAAAGTAAATGTACTTTAAAATGAAGTAACAGTACCTACTTTAATCAGATTTTACTGTATTATATCATTGCAATGAAGCTTTGATACTTAAAATTTCTCTGCATTAAGTTTTTAGTGCTGCAGTGTAGCATTTTAGTTTGAATTGGTTTATTTACAATTATTTTTGCTATACATAGTATGTTTCAAGCCATTAGAATTTCCTATGATGCGTTATGTATCATTCTAAAAAATTATCTTAGAGTTCATTTCTAATTTGCTTTTAAGTTTACCTATTTTACTTTGTTTTCCAACTTTGTATGCTCTTCATTTTTGGTAATTATTTCAAATACCATCTCATATTTTCTCATTGTATCTTTTCTTACATTGAGGAAAAAAACCCATTATATTGTCATGCAGAAACTAAAAACTATTTGAGGAAATCAATTATTTTATTTTTTTACTACAGTAACTAGAGCTAGCCAGTAGTAATTTACAGCTACATATGTAGAAAACCATATTTTTTGTAAGCATGATGACCTGTTCTTTTCCTTTTCGAAGCAAGTGTTCAGTTGGCTGTCAGCTCATGTTTAACTGCTGTACTTTCCAGGACATGGCTGGCTTGCTGAAGCCTCGTGCTGCAAAACTCCTTATAACAGCCCTTCGTGACCGGCATCCCGACATACCAATCCACATCCACACCCACGACACGGCTGGAGCTGGCGTAGCTTCCATGTTGGCATGTGCAGAATCTGGTGCCGACATTGTGGATGTCGCAGTGGACTCTATGTCGGGCATGACCTCACAGCCAAGTATGGGTGCCGTTGTGGCAGCCATGCAGGGAGACAAGCTAGATACAGGTATGTGTTGTACTGGGAGTGTAGTATTGTGTTCTGTGATGTTTCTGTGTTTGTTAGAATAAATACGTATTACAATTGACGTGACTGACTGGTTGTGGGTCAATTGCAGTGTCAAGTTTGATGCATGATGCTCATTTGACATAGATATAAACACTACTTCGCCTCATCTGTACGTATCATCACGTTACCCCAGGCGGGGTTTGAACCCCAAAACAACTTGCTAAGAGAGCCTAAAAGTACGTCCAGAGTTGCTGGGCCACCCATGGACACGTCAACGAAGATATTTCACCCTTTTGTCGGACGTCACTTCACCCCCTCACGTGTAATTGAGGCTAGCCAAGCAGCGGAGTTAAGCGTCTAAGCTCACGCAACCAAGGTAACCCAGCATTACAGAGACACACAGTTCAGCCATGGGCTGAGGGATTGCACTAGACAGCAAAGCCCCACCCAGGAGGAAGAGCTCGCCTACCACACCCCCGCCGAGCCCGCGGGCAGGTAGAATATACGGCCGTGCAGTGCCAAGGAACGTCAGTTGTACTTCTGAGTTCACCTCCAGTAGCTCGTTCCACCACCTCATGTGCTGGAGCTCTCTGCTGATCCCAATATCTTTGCAACCAACCAGAAGCTCTTAAAGACCTGCACCAGCAACCCCCAAAGAAGTCTTCGAACCCCTTGAACAGGCTACCCTTCTGGTAACAGCATTGAGATAATTAATGACAGTGGTTATTATTGCCACCTAGCCGCATCTGCTCTTGTTCTGGTTAGTCCCAGTTCTTCACCTGGTTTACGTAGTTTACTTCCATTCAGTTCCTGATTAGTTAGGGGCAGTATGGACCACCATGTCTATTCCTCACAGAATAAACACGTTCTCTCTCAAACCTCTTGAGTGCTAGTTCTAGGATGACAGTGATTTTAACCCCTGTAGACGTCAGGCCACCAGGGAAAAGCAGGAGACCGTGTCTTTGACAAATCAATTACCGAACCTAGAGTAGGACTGTGTACTCCCTTAACCGGGCGCACGTATGTCGTAAAACACAAACAGTCGATNGGTAAAGCAGGAGACCGTGTCTTTAACAAACCAATTACCGAACCTAGAGTAGGACTGTGTACTCCCTTAACCGGGCGCACGTATGTCGTAAAACACAAACAGTCGATGGCCACCCGTACTGTGCACCTGGTGCGCAGTAAGGCAGAGCCACTATCACTAGCAACACATTCCAAGGGCTGTTAGTCAGCTAGTCCAGCCGATTCACTCCATCTACCGTGCTGAACTGACGCCGGTAGGAGTGATAGACTGGTTCTGTAGGACTGCCCACCTTTGGACATGCACCCAACGTCGTTGTTTGACTTCCAGGGTAAACCCACCGCTCCAACCACAGCGCTGAATTGTCGTCAATGGAGTAATCGGGTAGGACTCTGGTCGGCTCGGCCTCGGCTTGGTTGGTTCTACACCTAGCTAGGGAACATCGTCGCCTGCTCTCCTCTCGTGAGGCCAACATTTGTACCTGCCTGTATGCTGTACACCCAAAAGAGTGGTAAGAAGTGGTCTAACTGACATGTCAAAACCTTGCCCGACCATGACATCGCCGCCAGCCACCCGACGCGACGTGTCAAGTTAACCTCTATAAAACCTACTCCACCGAAGGCTATTCCACAGGTAGTTAATTTGCCAGCCAAAGCAGGCCCATCATCAACCCACAATCAGCCAAGTACAAGGTTATTTGAATCTGTCCGCTCTTTATGATTATTGGTTATTTGTTGTACATTTCATGAAAAAAGAAGTTAACATTTGACATGTTGATTACATGGTCTTAGTCTGGTAAAGGACCTGCCATAATTGTGCAGATGCATCAGTCTGATCTGTCAGAGTTGACCGTGCTGTCACTGATGCAGCATTTTATTGGTTCGCATGGCTTGTGATGTCACTTGCTGATGTTGCAGATGTGAGGTGAGGTGCTGATTGACAGGCGTTGGCCAGACTTTTCTTTTGACGTGTCAGACAGGACGGACTGGATCATCAGCATCTGGCATGAAAAACGCAGAGAACAATGAAATACTTTGTTTGTACGCAGAAGCGACAAAGTGTGCATAAACATGTGGTGCATACATAAGTATAATATACTGTGAAGAAATGTCAAAATAGATGGAAAATGATAGCACAGAAACATAAACAAAAGTGGTGACATGTTTTTCCAACTGCATCCATCAAACAACCTCAATTGTAGCATGCAATACTCGTCGTGATTGAAAATCTGCAAGGATTAACCGCACAGTGGAACGGCTTGGACAGACGCATTTGCGCAGTTGTGGCAGAGTATTTTAATTGTTGATGAAAGGTTTCACTGACTTAATGCAAAAGACTCCCTGCCAAACATTTATTAGTTTCAAACTAAGCAAAATTTTTCAACCTTTTGAGATTGGAACATCAATCTTCTGTTATCTGTAGGCTCAAGTTTTTCAACAACTGTCTGTATCAACTAACATACCTTTTTTGACAAGTCTTATCAGTTCACAGTTTTCATGTGCTAAACAAGGGAAGGGAGAATTTTAACAAAGTTACACCATCAGTATTATTAAATATTTTAGCCTACTTTCCAAAGGAAAGATAGGCTTATGCAATCACTCAAACGTCTGTCTGGAATGTATGTCGTTCCTAATAACTTTAAAACCTGACAACCAAATTTCACCTAACTAGGTCCATATATAGTACTTGACAAGGCAATCGGGTTGTTTTTTTTTTTTTAATGGCGGCAATTTTAAAAAATGTACCATGAGAACTAGTTGGCAGATTTCAACCAAATTTGGTACTTTGATAATGCATGATATAATAATTGAATCTGGGAAGTGTTAATATTATTAATCTGCCTTTTTGGAAGATAGTGAAAATTTTAAAAAATTAAGCTTTTCCATTATATCTTGGGAACCATTTCACCGATTTAAACAAAATTTGGTATGTCAAAGTGCATTATTTAAGCATAGAATTTATAAACTGATCATGTTATTAATGCAGCATTTTGAAAAATAATGCAAATTTAAAAATAAAAGTTTTACATTATATCTTGGGGACCTATTTAACCAATTTAATTATTTGCATCTATGTAGAGGAAAGTAGGCCCATTAGTTATATTGACGTCTTGTTATATTAATTTGAGTAAAGGTTAAAAGTAGGCTGCTAGGCTACTAATATATATAAAATGACAGGAATTAAAGACTTGCAGTAGAGTACTTGTAAACAGGCGCGTATGTGTGCGCACGCGCGTGCACACATACACACACGAGACTTTGAGAGGGGAACCTGTTGTCTATCAAAAGAAGCAGCGTGTCCTCTCTCTCGGCCGCTACCCATTGCGCGCCTGGGGATTGCAGAAATTTTTATCAAGTTTTTCCGTGCTCAAAATAGTTGCCCCTATCGTAATAATCAAAGCAAATGGTTTTGCCTGAAAATGTTATCTGGTGTAAAATCAACATTATTTTAAAACAAAATATTAATTGAACTCAATGGACAGCATCTTCACGAATAAAATGATATGCCTAGAAGCTTATACTTGACCTCCCCTTGTCGCCAAAAAGTTTTTGAACATCAAGCGACTTGTATTACCAAGTGTAAAGTTCATATTCAGTAACTTACTGCGAGGAAATGAGAGGATTTATATAAATATATTTCATTAGACATGCATCTTTTGAATAAACTGATATCCAGTAAGGGCCTAATCGACACCTTTTGTTGTCTAATAATGGGTAAGCACCGAGACCGAGTGCAGCGTGACTCACGACAGGGAAAACCAGAGGACATGGTTTTGAATAAATAATTATTAAAGACTGTGAAGAAATAAATTTTTATCTCCTTATTTATTCATTTCTGTCTCAAAATTACAGTTTTTCGCAGCGAAGTATAATTAATTATTTTACAAGACAGACATTTGCCACACTCTCAAAATGTCACCAACATGTTGAGGAGGAGAGGGGTACATTCTTTAACGCCTCCCGCCGCTTCCCCTTCGTCGTCACGCCTGTCGTGAACATATCGCCCGATCATGTGCCCGCGGAACATCAAAATTTGACTTGCATTAGGTGTCATATTATTTTCATTTTCAGACGGTTTGAAAGTTTTATGTTGGCTTGCATTTAGTGTGGATTAAAATTGATTATATATAGTATTTTGAGTTGGTATATTCTTTATTTGAACAAGTTGAGGTGAAATGTTTTTTAATTTATTATTTACAGTAATACTATTACAGAAAAACTGTTTCTTAAATATCCTATTTTTATTGTGTTTATTAGCTAAAATTTATTCACAGATAATGTACAGCTCTCATTACACAAAATAATGCATAACAAGGTCATAAATGGTATTTTATTGATATACATATCAGAACCCTCATCTACTGAAATCGCGCATGTATGGAAATTTTTTGACAGTCTCCTGAAAAACGGTAGGTAGGGATTAGACTGAATCTGTAAAACTAGTAAAATTGGGGAAAGTGATGACTGATGCTGTAAATTTAAACCTTAAAAGCAGTTAAACTTCACATATTTTCTGAACAGCTAAATATTTACAATGTTCTAAGTATGCGTTTCTAAACTCTTGAGCATGGAAACAATTAGCATAGGAGGAATTACTAAAGAATTTTACCCCTTGTACCGTAAACTATCTTCAGAAATAGTAAGCTTTGTGAATTTGATTTTGATCACATTCAATTAAGTATGATTGCTTCAGTTAAAATGTGTTTTGCTTAGTTCTGAAAAAGACTGTAAATTCCGGTAAACCTAAAATTTTTTGGCAAATTTAATTGTGATATTATCTAGAAACCCTGCCCAAAAACATATGAAGGTACAAGGGTTGGTAATGAAAAATTTAACTACTACTCGTTCTTTTGATGCAGGTCTGGATCTGAAGAACGTCAGTGAATATTCTGCATACTGGGAGCAGACTCGAACGCTGTACGCTCCATTTGAATGTGCCACCACGATGAAATCCGGCAATGCAGATGTGTACTTGAATGAAATCCCTGGTGGACAGTACACAAATCTGCAGTTTCAAGCGTATTCCCTTGGCCTTGGCGACTTCTTTGAAGATGTCAAGAAGGCATACAGAGAGGCGAATATTCTCCTAGGAGACATCATCAAGGTTTGTTCAAATGTGTTAGCTATGAAAAACCAAGAGACCATCTTGTGATAATTTGTGCAGGATAGAGGTGACACATGTTTGAAAGTTGTGCGTGTTTTGTTTCTTGAATAGGATTGGTAAAAGTTGCATCTCCTTCAGACAATAGTCCCAGTTTCCACTAGAGTGCCTGAAACCTTTAAATATGTTTTGAAAAATGCAATTTAAAAATCTTGTTTATATTCGTTTGTTTATTGCCAAGTGTCAATGTTACAGCACAATGTTTTTAAATTATTTCATACGGTGCTGTAGTATTGTGATATTCACAATGGTAGGGACAAGATTTCAGTGGTTTAATTTTTGGCCCAAATTGATTTAATAGTTCTGAGTTTGTTTACCTTTAAAAAAAATGCATATTTATACATGTATTGATATAAAATTTGTAATATGTGGCATTTAAAAAACTATATACAATAACAAGTATTTAAGGGATTAAAAAAATGTTGCCTTATTAACGAAGAAAATTTATTAAGCAAGATAATTTTTTTAAGAGTTTTACTATAGTCACCAGTAAGCACTTTATTTAAAATAAAATAACAGATATATGATCACATTTAGGGTATTCAACAATTTTCTGGTACAAACAAATTTTCCTAGAGAATATGTATTCACTTTTGTTAGTATCTTACAAAAATATTTAGAATATAATTGTGAGAAGAAGTAATTACAGTTTTACTGACAAAATAGAGTATTTTAGCTCATTTAGTTCTATTCAGTGTGTTAAGACTCCCGCCTATATAGAGCTGTTTTCTGCATTTAAGACATAGAGGCACGGGAGTGATAAGGATGACACTGCTTTGTGCTCCAAGTGTGCCATCGCCACAAGGCGTAAGGCTCTGAACCGACATGCAGTCTCCTCGTCACACTGTGTGTACCTATGGGACTTTCTGTGGTGACCCTATTATTTTATTGGTGGAAAGTCTGTAGGAAGGTTCAACACAGGGCCCTTAAGTAGTTTTGTATGTATCCGACGCGTATATTTTGAGATAAAATGCTTTGAAAAACCAGTTTTTGGCAATTTGGGAATACTCAAAGATGTTTGTAATGTGCTTGTTGTCCTGATAGCACTCAACAGCCCTTGTCTGAAATGAGTGTTCTTTTCATAGACCAGCACATTGGACACACATTTAATAGTTTCGCACAAATGACTGAATTTCTCGCACACAGTAACGCAGTTCAAGCGCCATATAGGTGGAAGCCTCAAGTTAAATTTTGGCGTTGTGTGTTTAATTAACATGCATTTTGGTGTTATTTTGGTTTTATTGCTATTGACAATATGATTTTCTCTCTGTGCATTAGGCATGAAAGAGCTTTCTTAAATGTTATTGTGTTTGCTGTTCTTTAAATAAACATCTTGAATTTTTAACTTTCATGTAATTTTCTTGTTCCATGAAAAAATATGCAGTAATTCGAAATGAACTCGAAATGAACAAATGCACACATTTTTGAAACACTCAAACTTTACAACTTTACTAGAACCCCATTTTACACCCCTTTGATATTAAAATTTCTGCCTTTTTACAATTTTATATCAAATTTATTGGGTTTTTTTACGTTCTCCCCCCTCCCTTTTTTCGGCACTTTATCCTGGTTTCTTGAAGAGTATAAAAAAAACAAGGTTTGCTGTACATCCAGTTAATTGCATGTTGATGGCTGTGCACTGTAGCTTCCATCTTCTTGGATGTTGCAATGCAGTTGAAAATGTGCCTTGACAGTAAATGGCAAAAGAGAATGTCGAGCATCATATTGGTAGTTGCTTACATCATGTTTTTTAGACAAAGTTTGAATACTTTTATTTTACGTTCAGTTACTGCCATTTTCCTGTAATTTAGTTTTTTTTTTTTTATTTGTTGATCATGTCCAGCAATACTAATGGAAAAATTACAAAGATGCAGGAACAAAGACCAAGAACTTGTGTTTTAATGGGAGATTCTTTATTTACAAAGGGGTAGTTTGGTTTGGGCAAGTGTGAATGTGTGAAGTGGTGAAGATAACTAAATTAAGAAACTAAAATTGTGACTGTTGGGTTACCCTGCATGTGGAACAGGGGTATCCTGGTTTCTAAAGGTGGCAACACTGGTCTTCAGTATGTAACATGATGGTGCCAACAAAACTCTTGTAGGCAACGCATGCTCAAAGTTTTTGTCGTTTTTGATTGCCGACATTGCTGTGCAATAACTCTAATTTCCGGTATTTTTTTGTTGTGCTCTTCGTCCACACAAGAACATCAGATTATTTACATTATTATTTTTATGGCTTGAGGTATTTGTTCAAGATGTACTTGCCATTTGTCAACTGCTGTTCATTACCAACTGTTATTTTCATTGTACATTTGTGGTTTGTATTCCAGGTGACACCATCGTCGAAAGTGGTGGGTGACCTGGCACAGTTTATGGTACAGAATAAGCTGACTTCAGATGATGTACTTAAAAAGGCGGAAGAGCTCAGTTTCCCCAAGTCAGTAGTGGAGTTCTTGCAAGGCTTCATTGGTGAACCATACCAAGGTTTCCCTGAGCCCTTCCGATCAAAGGTAAGTCAGCTCAAGTTAAAAAATTATATTTGTTTTTCTATAAATGTAGTAATTTGCGAAATACAGTGAAACACTAAGAAAGTTTATATACGTAACGGGAGTGAGGAATTGTTCTCCTGGCTTTTGAAAATGAGTAATTATGCTAAATGGCAAAGTAATTAAACATTTTATATAGGTGCATACTGTGGGAAAAAATTTGTTACACTATCACACTTTCCAGTAGTGTGCTAAAGAAAATGTTCCCAAAAATAATAATTACAGTATACAGCTGTGACTATTTCAGTTGATAGCATAATTAGGATATACAAAATTATTTGGGGCCTTAAGAAAGAGAGCACTATAATAGAGAAACCACTAATATTTACAAGATGATGATACAAAGATTAATTTGCAATGTTTATAATATTTTAAATCACATTTATCACTTGTGTTTTGGGTAAGTTCAGTAGGCTATAATTTTTCCACCATCAAAATGTTAACATTGTGTTTGAAAAATGAAGCACATCACATGGCAGAAAGATACAAATTGGCTGAAAATGGAAAATAACCAGGTCTTTCAGAAGTGCTCACTTTACCCCTAGCTTTTTTTTACACAGTGGAGGCTATTTCAACGGACAGTTCTACCTCTGGGTGTAAATTGAGATGTTGCAAGTTAATGGTGTATAAATGTGAATCATTATTTTGATATTTTATCATTTTTGACAATGCAAACAAAGTGCAGAAGTATCAACTCACTTGTTCCTCTGTGCAAGTGTTTGAACAATGGTGTCTGCCGTGTGCTCCCCAGGTGCTGAAGGCGATGCCACGAGTGTCTGGCCGGCCGGGGACAAGCCTGCCAGCCCTAGACTTCAAGGCGTTGAAAGCAGACCTGCAGGAGCGCCACCCGCACCTCAGCGACCGGGATGTGATGTCGGCGGCGTTGTACCCGCAAGTCACCGAGGACTTCCTCAACTTCAGCGAGAAGTTCGGGCCAGTCGACAAGTTGGACACAAGGATATTCCTCACTGGTCCTAAAGTTGGCGAAGAATTTGAGGTAATTTGTGTTTTACTATACATATAAAATTAGTTATGAAGATTATATTTTGCATAGTTCAGTAATTACTATAAATTTTAATTTGTACCTCTTTATCATATCACGAGACTGCAAGGTACATGTTTAATACAGAGCAAGCAGTTCTTGTATAACCATTACCTAGGACCCTAGGATGAAAACAAACTGCTGAGCATATAAAAAATATTTTTATCTTGTAGGCTGGTACACATGAAGAGAGAGTTTCATGTAGTGCACAGATGTGTGATCACAATGTCTGATTTGTTGAACCTGCAATTATGCACGTGTGTGTGTCCACTAGTACCTACTATCTACTTGTAGATACTTTTTATAGCACCTGTTATACTTTTTATAGCACCTGTTATACTTTCAAAATCTTTAAAAAAAAATTTTTAAAAATGATACACAACAGACTAACACTTAGCCTCCCCTTGTCTTCCAAAATGTTGAAAATCATTAAGCGGCANTCAAAATCTTTAAAAAAAAAATTTTAAAAATGATACACAACAGACTAACACTTAGCCTCCCCTTGTCTTCCAAAATGTTGAAAATCATTAAGCGGCACGAGGATTTGCTGAGCATTACAAGTTCATGTTCAATTGTCTTTGGAGTAAAATACACTATATTTGCATGGAATATTAATTTAATTCAATAGTCGGACATCTTTA
The DNA here is from genome assembly GCA_002778355.1 of Clitarchus hookeri. Taxonomy (NCBI): domain Eukaryota; kingdom Metazoa; phylum Arthropoda; class Insecta; order Phasmatodea; family Phasmatidae; genus Clitarchus; species Clitarchus hookeri. The sequence continues at coordinate 297,640 of NQII01003359.1, read as the reverse complement.
GAATAAAGTTATACCACAGAAGGATATCGGAGACATCATTTATTGCAAATAATTTGTACAAAAACTATAACACTTGCGACAACATACATCTCCGCTAGCGAAAATCCAATTTTTCGTGGCCTTTTTAGATAAACAAAAAATTAATTTATATTAATAAAAATAGGTCTTGCAAATAAAATTATACCACAGGAGAGAATCTGTGACCTCCTTTGTCGCCAATCAATTATAATAACTGTGTCATTGGAAACAACTTACTTTTTGCAGCCTGAATATTAAATTTTTTATGGATTTTTGCAAAAAAATATATGATATTTTAACAAAATATAAATAAACAGACATCTTCCAAATAAAATGATACTACAGAAATGTATCTGTAGAGCGAGATCACAGTGGCAGGACAAACATGCGAGTTGCTAGTCAGGTCACATGGAAACATTTGGCTGCCTGAGGAGTGGAGTTTTCATTTTATTATATCCATGATTAATGTTTAATTTGTTTATTGGTGCTAATAGTGCTACTCTTGTGAAGTTACTTTCACGAGTATAAGTACTCTGATAAATTCGGAATCAAAATTTTCTGGTATATTTGCACCTCTAGCCCGCAGTCTTATAGACCAAAGTTGTAATGTGGCGTTTTAGTTCAAATTTATTAGAAATTCAATTTTAAAAAATGTTATGTTAATTAGAATACACGACCTGTATTAATGCCACATGTCGTTTAATACACGACCTGTTAATGCCACACGTTGTTTAATACACGATTAGTATTAATGCCACACGTCGTTTAATACGCGACCAGTATTAATGTTGCACGTTGTTTTATTTTTATTTGTTTGACTCTTTTGATGTCGCCAATTAGTGTGTGTATACCCTTTTACTTTGAAGGGTAGCCAAGTACTTGAATTTTTCTCTGGATACAGTAAAACTTACTTTCGAAATAATTCTGAAAGGTTTACATCCACGACTCATGACCTATCTACACCAACTGTTAATATTGTGTAATATCATATATGACCAATTTGTTTCAGTTTTATTTTGTGCCATCAGTAACCATTTTTGCTGATGTAAATAAAAATATGTTACGTAGTGATGGGTCGAGTTTTGAAAACTCGAGTCAAGTGTAACTGACAAAGATCGGTGGTGCCCCCGCCGCGGGGGACAGATGACCTCAAGGTTGTGGAGGTTGGCAGCATTGTAAGTTCAAGTTCGCTTGGAAGTTGTTTGTAACAAGATGTGTGGAGGCATCTAAAAAATAAAGATGATTGTAAAAATACTACTACTATTTCAAACAAGCAATGAAACAGTCTCAACATGACACAAATACGTACAACCGTACAAAGTATTTAAACATGAAACACCACTTTATCTCATGACACGTTACACCTTCAGCAGAAATATGGGTAGATACGGTACACTTGCCATCATTTTTACATAATAACTGTTTTAAAAACGTATGCATAAAAAAGAACTATTAAAAACCAAAAACTTTCAATGGGAACTGCTTGTCCGCTCACTCTGCAGCATGCTGACGGACCAGCTTGAAAGTTACACTCCCCCTCCACTCCTGTAACTGTTATTTCATTTTTATTTTTCTATCAGCATCAAGTGGCTGACATTACTGTTATTTTTACATCTTTTCTACCTAACGTAGTCATTCACTCGTCGCCGGGATGGAAAAGGCAGCACTGTGGATCTTTTAACTGAGCAAAAGATTATTCATATTGGTAGAAACTAGTGCCAAACCTTTTTTTCTTGGTAAACCATGACTATAAGAGGAAGAAGCTATAGTCTATTCATGGTTAATTCAAATTTTTCTGAATTCCTGCTAAAGTTATACCTCCAGGATATTCCTCCGCCTCGTGCAAACAAAGCTGAACGGAGTCAAGAAAATTAGGCTACACCAAAGGGACAATGCACACCGCATTTGTGCGCACTCAGTGTAATAATACTTTGTATAAGAACTATTTCTTACTGGGCATTACCAACACACCTATTTTCTCCATTTTTATTCATATTAATTATGAATGAAATATTATAACTTATGGTTAATTTTATAAGTTAAAGTTCAGTTTAACCAAAAATAAGGTGTTTTTTTTTTTAACATTGACACAAGTATAAAATGCTTGTAATATATCATATTTAGGAAATAACCAAGAAAGTGTGGAAAAAACTGCAAATAGACTAGGTTTATGAGGCAGGTATTATACCAGTGTACATAGGTACACAATTAAATTTATGGTGCAAACTTGAGTCTAACTTAGAAAATTTTACACTGAACTCGACTTGACTAGTTTCACACAGCTTGACTCGAAGCTGTAAAAATCAAACTGGCCTATCACTAATGTTATGGATTCCGCTACTTACAATAAGTCATAAACTTTTAATTTTGTTGATTATTTAAGTAATTGTTTACATGTTCTTAGTACAGTATTGTTTTATAATTTGAATTCAGGTGACAATTGAAAGAGGTAAGACACTTGGTATCAAGACACTGGCAATGGCAGAGGACCTCACACCAAATGGCGAACGTGAAGTGTTCTTCGAGATGAATGGCCAGCTGAGGTCTGTGTTCATCAGAGATAAAGAAGCAGTCAAGGTAATCACTCATTACAGTTCACTTTAGTTGAAAGGCGCTTGCCTTTGCCAGAGCACTGTTTCCCCATTAAAAATTCATGAAAGTTGAAACTTTTAAAAGTACAAAGTAGCAATGTCAAAATATTTTAAAAACTATTTGTGTTGTTGGAAATGCAGTATTGTTGTCAATATTGGCCAGGAATCTTAAATTTGCAGATTTATTTTGTGCGCACTATTTTCAGCAAGTGTTGTCAACATGATCATACACAGACATGTTACGAACCAGCCGATCGCAGGCACTGCGAATGGAGTCATTTGTTTTGACACTGTTACAAAGGTAGTGGTTCTTTCTGTCAGGAAACGGCCTTCATAAATGAAACACAGTATACTTAAATAAGGATTTATCATGGCACTCTTCTTTGAATTTAATAACGTACTGTACATTCTAAGGACAGTTTTACAATTTCTGTTTAAAGTATTGGTTAGTCTCGTACTGTTTCTCAACAGACATTTTCTGGTAAAGAAAATCCTGGTTTGCTATGTGCAGGTAAAGATAAATCTGACCACCACGCAGTGACGATTTGATCATGACTCCCTGCTATGAGGTGGTTGTCTGTAGTTGTCACGTCTACTGTAAACAAATCATTAACAAAACTTGGGTTGGGTCTTGTAACACTTGTGTTGGTTGTATAGGAGCTGCACATTCACCCCAAGGCGCAGAAGGGCGTGAAAGGCCAGGTGGGTGCTCCGATGCCAGGGACAGTTATCGACATCAAGGTCGCGGTGGGAGACAAGGTGGAGAAAGGAGAGGCGCTGGTGGTGCTGTCAGCCATGAAGATGGAGATGGTTGTGCAGTCGCCAGTGTCGGGCACCATCAAGAGCCTTGACATCATTCCCAATATGAAGCTCGAAGGAGACGACCTGATAATGACTATAGAATAGGGTGGCCAAAATAGCTGGTAAGTATAGTTATTAATCTCCTTTTGACTCCTTTCCAGACTGTTAATTCGCCCCAGGACAGTCAAGCCATAACACGCGTAGGAGCTGCCTTGTTATGGCACATGTCATAACATGTGATTGTTGTTAAGTTTTTATATTTTGTACTAGGGAAGATTTTTAATACTATGAGGGAAGAACTGAAGTTAATTATGAAGACAGAATACATATTTAATACAGTGATAAGAATTTACAGTAAATATAAGGTATTGGCGAGGGAGGTCCTAATCAATTACACTATACGACTAACCGGAATGATACTGTCGTCATAGGCTGAGTGTTGTGTTGGAGAGTGACGAGTGGAACGCCAAGTTGCATATTAATGGCTTCATCTCGGCGTGGGTCCACAGAAAGACAGACTGATAGACTGACGCTGTACGAAGTGTTGCCAAGTATTATATAGTTTCTGGTGGTGTAATTTTCCCAAATACTGTGCCACCAGGATGTGCAGATATGTTTTATAAACTATTATTGTTATGTGTTTTGGATTCTTTGCCTGGCCTGGATACCAACGCGTCCCTGCTGTTCACTGGGCTTGTCCGCCTTTACTGAATCATAACATCTTGCCCTTGTGCCTTCGTAGGCTCCCTTTAATGGCCTTTCAGACACATGCACGCATACACAGATGCAAGATGCATTCTTGCAACCTGCTCCCCCCTGCACCTCTCTCTCCCTCTCTCGCCCCTT
>NQII01003359.1:270213-286070 GCA_002778355.1 Clitarchus hookeri | reverse complement strand
GGATCAGCACTTGTACTTTTATTGAACATGTTGTTTGCATGCAGATTGCAGGCAATAATGCCTAGGGAGTCGCGTCAATGCCATTTTGGCCAGATTAAATCTATCTGAATAAAGGATTTTCCCAGTTTTCCTCCTCAAAAAAAAATAATTTTTAAACTTGTAAAATTAACATTTATAAGTCTACTAGCTGACCCGGCAAACGTTGTTTTGCCATAAAAAGTATTTCTAGTGATTATAGTATTAGAAAAAAATAACTATAACTTATTGTAAGTGTGTGAGGATGTGGTATATTAGTGGAAGAGGCGTGGAGCTCTGTGGACGATGACGGAATATAAAATTAGATAATTTAATAAATATTAATAAAATGGAAATACAAACAATTACAGCTTTGCGATCAATAATAAAGTTAATTAAGAAGTACACTTAATTATTGAAAATATAATTGTAAACACGTCACTACTACGATCTGAGCACAAATGAATAAGAGAAAGGTTATTGTGTGAGAGAAAGTGGAGACCGGCTACTCCGTGCTGTGTCACTGGGAGACACCTGGTGGGAATAAATTGTAACCTAGATCGATAAATGATCGATGATAATTGATCAGTTATCGACCTAGGGTAAAATTTATTAAATTACTAATATCGCTATAAAAAAATAAGGGTTGGTGGTAGAAGGGTGAAAATTTAGGAGGGTATGTATTTTTTGATGCCACATCATAAAAAAATAAAAAATAAAAATTTTGTTCAAACAATAAAAAAAAATTGTTTGGGGGTGGCCACCCTTATTACTTAGGGGTGTAAAAAATACATATAAATCTATTCTCAGACCTACCGAGTATACATAAAAAATTTCATAAAAATCGGTCCAGCCGTTTCGGAGGAGTTCAGTGACTAACACTGTGACGGGAGAATTTTATATATTAGATTTAAAGTTGCATTTTTTTACATCCGAGGCAGTGAGTATATTTTAGCACTGATCAGAATGTTAAGTCAACTTTTGTCGGTCACTGCATATAGAGAGTCGTAACCCAGTTGGGACATTACGCCTCTATCATATTCATTAAGCAGTACATGTCAAGAGCTATGCGCAAGAGCGTTCAGGCAGAGCTGTATAGTGCTTCTGAGGGGGTTTTGTGCTCATTCAGTAAATATTTAGTTAGCATATGTTGCATGAATTAGCAAGTCAGGTTTACCCAAAAGGACAGCTCGTCAGAAATCATTAGGAAATGAATCTCAGTACTTTGTACAAGCAAAATTGTGTCTCTATATGATTAATCTAAATATGGCACAGTACAACCCCCATTATTATATTCTGTACATATTTTTAATACACTGCAAATAAAATCACCCACCTTTTTCATCCTGTCGATGCATCTAAGTTAGAAATATTTAGCACTGTAACGTTGAAACACAGTGTGTTAAGGTAAGCACAACCATCTTGATGATTGCAGTTAAAAAAAAAAATTTGTCCATAATTGCAAGGTAATTGTATTATTATGGGCATTGCTAGACTGCAAAATTTTTTGGCGAAGCATCTTTTATTGATGAGAAAATACAAATTTATAGAAAGAGAGTATGCATGCGAAAGAATGCATGTAGACACTACTCGCCACTGGACACATCCGTTCCCAAAATTGCTCATTATTATTTACTGTGACACAATTTAAAATTCTGAAAAAGTTAACAGTGGGGTTTCTTTTTGAATCATGGGTTTTTGTCATTCATGTACTGAATAGTTTGCTTTACCATACTGTCTTGAAGGAAGATCCAAATTCGTTTATATTGTACCTTGTAATTTAATTACCATTGCAAGGTATAGTACATGTCTGCAGGGTTTTTTTTTAATTAAAAGGGAAAAAATAACTTGACTGGGAATTTAATGCAAATTAATGAAAAACAAATTGTAGCATTACCTTAATATCACAGGAATTTTGTTCACTTGATTATCCTTTGCATGCCCAAAATTTTATTGTAAAATATAATTTTGTTACATTTTTTTTCCCTCCAACAGTGTTGATGCATAGAGTATTTTGGTAAAGTGTGGTTGTAATCACTGAATATAATTGTGATATGTAATACTTACTCTAACAGCATTTATTTTGCATTAAGTACAGAAGGAATGTTTTTCTGGGATATAAATATTTGATAACACATTATACTTGCTGTATCATGCTGATGGTGTAACCATTCATTTACCTTCATTGCTGTGCAATTTAGTTATGAGAGAATTTTTGAATACAATGTTATTTACATTTTCCTTTTTTTATATAATAACTCTAATGTGCATATTGCCACATTTGAAATTGTGTTAATGATGTGAGCCAAGTTTTGGCATGTTTTGAAGGGTTTATCAAAATGTACAGTTTATTTATAGTTGAGGCATATGTTTTGTACATATTATTTATGTTGTTAAATGTACAGAATTGTAAATAAAAATTAATGTGTGTTAAACAAGGAGTTTTATTATTAAATTATAAAAATTCCATTATGAAGTTAATATTCCCCTCTAAACATTTATTGCAATATGGAAAACTGTTTCGTAAATGACATTCAAAGTTTGCCTTTTCATGAAACTAAGACCTGTCTCCTGTGAGAAAAGTTACAACAAGGTGTTCTCAAAGACAACATACATTAGTACAATTTCTCAGGCAAAGTTCCTCTCTAACGACAGCAACAAGAAGAACTTTATCACCTTGATGATGACTGAAATGCAAGCCAAGGGGGATCCAAGCAAAGCAGAGGACTTTCAAAAATTTGCATACATGCAGGATTTCAGTAGATGGAGGGTCATGACATGTACACAATGAAATACATTCAACTCTTGATTCTACGACCCTTCACGGTTCCTGGGTCGTTATTCCAGGGGTCTTAGAATCAAGATTTGACTGTACAACTTCCAACCTTATTTATTAGACCCTTATATTGAGTTTAATGAGAGCTGTACATTATCTGTGAATAAAGATTAGCTAGTAAAACCAATAGAATTGGGAATTAAAAAATAGTATTACTACATTAGTATTACTGTAAATAATTCATTATACCTCAACTAGTTTAAATAAAGAATAAAACATGTCAAAATACAGTATATAATAGATTGCAATCTGTCGCTGAATGCAAGCCAAATTTTGAATGTCCAGCACGCACTCCATCAGTCGAGAGCACGCGAAGAGATTGACTGGCAATGTGTTCATAGCAGGCGAGATGGAAAAGGGGAAGAGTGGCGGGATGAATGAAACTGTCCACCCCTCCAAGTCACTAGCTACACCTGGCGACACCTTGCACGTGTTGCAAATGTCTTTTAAAATTAATTAAATTGTATTTCACTGCAAAAAAAAAAAAACTCGTAATTTTGAGACAACAATGAATAAGTAAGGCAATTAAAATTAATTTATTTTGTCTTTAATAATATATTATTCAAAACCACAACATCTAATTTTCCCATACACTTACCACACCTGCCATGAGTTATGCTGCACTCTTGCTCAGTGCATACCCATTATTAGATGACAAAAGGTGCCGCATAGGCCCTTACAGGATATCTGTTTACTCAAGAGACTCATGTCTATTTAAATAAATTAATATAAATCCTCAGGAGAGACTTTTTTGCTAGGCAATAGCTTCCTCGCTCGTCAGGCATGTAATGGGAGGAAGCAAACATGACTTGCACCGCAGAATGTATATAAGTGGGAGCAAGAGTGTAGCATGTCACTTCGCTCAGTGTCATTAGGGGAGACACGTCAGACTGTTGAGGAAGAACAAACCAGCTTCTTCCCTAACCAGACACATGCACCATCAACCAGAAACAGTGATTCAACATGCCACGAAGATACTACAGAAGGAGAAGATACTAGGAATATTGGAGGATTTAGTGCATATGTTACGAAACAGGTTTACGTTTTTTGTTAAACAAGTTATGCAATGCCAAGAAATGTACGATAGATTTGGTTTGCTGGGCATGACAGTAATCCTGGTAGTGGATTGTTGGAAATGTGTTTTTTTCCATACTGCCCTGGGGGCGCCAGGCATCGTCGGGCTTGCGGGCTCTTGTAGATGCTCTTCCAGTGGAGGTGCTGACGCACCTTCGTCCTGCATGGGTGGGTGGTCGGCGGACCTCGCCATCGGGGTCGCAGTCATAAGGCACCACTGCACTTGGTGTGGCATAGTCATCACCTGGTGTGAGGCGCAAGTCATCCCGATGCACTTGGACACACTTTCTGCCAAGCCGAACCAGGTGAGAGGTAGGTGCAATGGCTCGTGCTGTCTGCTCCACTTTGCTGCAAAACCCACACAGAAGTATCTGCGGACTGCGGGCTGCTTGTGCGCACTGACAGACATTCTGTCCAGGTCGTAGGCGAGGTGGTGGTCAGCAGCCACCACGCGATGTAGCCTCGCAGATGAGTGCATAAATTTTGGTGTACCCTCTCACTCCGTTCACATCGGACGCCGCTGCTGACTGGGTCACCATTATCTTCATCCCGCGGGCTGTCAAACTCCACAGGCATGGTGAGGTTGCGGCCCAGCAGGACGTGGGCAGGTGACTTGCCGGTGGCAGCGTTGTTGAGGGTGAAGACTGCAGCGGGCGGATGGTTGGCCCAGGTCGTGTGCTGGTCATCCACACGGAGCCGCAGATGGATCGTTAGCTTCTGGTTGCGGTGCTCCACGGGGTCGGCACGAGGGTGGTAGATTGTAGTCTTCAGGCGTCTAACTCCCCAACAGGGATACAACTCACACCACTTCCTGCCATCGAATTGTGTACTATTATCGGTAAGCCGGTTCTGCGGACATCCCCACCTGGAGAAGAAGCTGGTCTGCAGTACCTTCGACACTCGTAGCTCGTGCTCTGCTAACGGGATACGCCTTGACCCATCTGGAGACGTTGTCGGTGACCACCATGATGAACTTTTTCAAACAATCTCCACACGTCATGGCTACTAGGTGAACACATTTCTAAATGGCAGTCTGTTACATGCCAACACTTGACAACTTGTTGGGCGCAACTGTCTTTCTGCTTGCGGGTGACTGCACATTCTAGCTGTGCTTGCACCACGTCTTGGTAAAGGTCATGCACAGGGAAATCACTGTTAGGGATGTTTATCTGGTGAAGGCTTGTCTCACTCAGTGGTTCCTGCATTGTTGGCGGTAAAATCTACTCCCACTCTGCATCGTCCTATTGTGACCTGGACAGTGTGTCTGCTAGCTGGTTCTCGCTGTCCGGGACATGCTCCACTACAATGTTGTAAGCTTGAAGAAGCAATGCCTTCCAGGTCAGCTGGCCGAGTGTCTCGTGCATTGTGTGGAGTCAGACTAAGCAGCGGTTGTCAGTGTGAAGCACTGATACTACAAGTATGCTCAATACACCTTGATGGACCATACCACGTTTAAGCATTTACATTCGCTGACGTCATACCTCTGCTCAGTTGGTCCCAACTTGGCACTGGCGAAATCAATGATGTGATGTTCGCCATTGTCACCGCACTAGTAGAGCACTGTGCCGAGTCCTTGGCTGGCATCAGTCTGCAGGTAGAGGTGTTTCGTCTGCCAATCGGAGTTGGGTTTGTTGCCGCCTTCGTTGACGACATGCCCCAGAAAGTCAATGCTGGTCTTTCCTAGGTGGCATTTTGCAGTTGTGCACTTGAGGCTGTTGAGGGCCAACCTCTCGAGCACAAGTGACAAGTGGTGCAAGTGCTCCTCCCAACTTGCCGACCATATTACTACGTGTAGGTAGGAGAGTTTGAATTCGCAGATGAGGCCATCCAGTACTCGTACCATTATCGCCTGGAAGGTGGCCAGTGCACACTTCAGTCCGAACAACATGGCGCACAACTGGAAATGCCTGCCGTCGGGGGCCATGAAAGTTATCTTGCCATGGTCTTAAAGCTTGACGGGCACTTGCCAATAGCCACTCTTGAGGTCCTGGGATGGCATGACCTTGGCTTGCCCTAAGGAACTGAGGGCATCTTTGATGCTGATGTATGCTGATAATGCACTACGTGTCACTTGGTTCACTGGCCGAAAGTCTACACGAAACCATCACGTGCGGTCTTATTTTGGTGCCAATGTTATGACAGAGTTGAAATCACTGTACGTTGGTTCAATAAAACAGTATTGCAACATTTCTTGCATTTGCCGTTTAATAATCTTGGCTTTATATGGTAAATAACTGCGTGGTGAGGTGTATATAGGCTTTTCTTGCACTAGCAGTATGGCATACTCAGCTACTGTGGTTCGACGAAGGGCGTCATGCGCTGCGAACACATCTCGTCGCTCGTCAAGGAGCCGCTGAAAAGCTACCTGGTGTTCTGGCAGTATGTAGTTGTCAAAGTCCGCTAGTGAAACAACTGGTACTGTATCAGCTGGTTGCCGATCAAGTAGCATCACTCCTTCAGTCTGAAATGGATGCAACGTGTCATGGGTTCAACTATGGTGTTTTGTTCAGTAAGCAACGGTACACCAAGGATGGCATCTTCCCAAACATCCGTGGTAACAACAACTGCTGCTGTTATTATTTCTAGGTCACGTATGCGAACTGTCAATGTGGCTTGACCAAGTGCGGTACTGGTGTGTTGATTTGTGGATAAACTAATTGTGAGCAGCCAGAGTGATATCTGTAGAGTGCACGGAACTAGGCCGAGGCAGCAATGTCTATTAAAGTGTGGCAATAACGACCGTTAATGAATACTAAAATGTGGACGAACTGTGAATGACTGCTACTAACCTGGTTAATCAGAGCTTGTTGCTGTGTCAAGTTGGTAACATTGTACGAGACTGGGGTGTCAAGAACGCCCAGCTCCTTTACCCTTGCTTCCCGGATTGCTGTTTGTATGGTTGTTTGTTGAGGTTGGGATTATTAGGGCATGCACTGTGCCAATGGTATTCCTGACCATTACATTAATGGCATGGAGATGGTGGTGGCTGGCCTCTATCCCATTTCAAGGTTTTTGTTTCGCACACTGTCTGTTGCACTATTTTTTTTTTGTCCCTTTCACTGGTAATTTTTGCTATATTGTTTAATGGACTGGAATTTTTGTCCCATTGATGACCAAAAGAGTTTGTTTTAGCACTGTTGTGCACTACGCCCTGTCCCTTCACACTGTCCTGATGTTGCTCGTGGCTCCATTGTGCGGCTCTCTGTTCCCGTTCACGATGCGGATGGCACGGATTTCACTCCAGGATTATCGCGGTGTGCAGGAGTTAATCTAGGCTGCTATTGAGCAGTGGTACCAATGCTGCATGGTACTCGGGGCGTACTATTTCTGCCACCACTTTGAGAACTTCTTGCTCTGGCAGATGTGGGTGGAAATGTCTGACAAGGTGTACTTTCCAAGTGATAAATGTGGTTCATTTCTCTGTTGGTGGTTGTTCTGAATGTGAGCTTGCTTTGTGCTTGCAGTGATGTGAATGCTCCGAAGCAGCACTGGAAAGCACGGAGGAACTCCTCTCACTGTAGGCCGTAGTGATTTACGGATTGCCACCAGGAACGCGCTTCTCTGGAGAGTTGCGCTCCAACGCTGCTAGGTTACTTCTCCACGCATACCCCATAGCATTGCAGGTATGATGTACAGTCACTCAGGAATGCTGATGGGTCCTCTGTAAGTAGGTGAGCCCGCAAAGGTGGGTTGCAACTGGAATCGCACGGGCGTGGAAACATGGTTGGTCCAGGCGCAAAGGCTGGGATGGCTGCACTGGTTGGTAGTTGCTTTACACTACTTTGTGGCCATGTGCTCGCAGCTGGTGAAACAAGGTTGGGAGCGAGAAACTGTCTCACCAGGTTTGGTGGGGGAAATTGTGGTGCATGGTTTGGCAACACTGGAATCATCTGTTGGAAAAAGGCAGGTATGGGAAAGTAAGTGGCAAATGTCTATATGTAAGACAGGTGCTGAAGTCAAGGCCGGCTGGCAAGATGTGGAATGAGCGAGCGGCGTGGTTTTGTTTACTTCTGCCACGTGTACGGGTAGCATGTGACAGTTGCGGTGCTATGTCTGCCTCTGCTGTGTATTGCCGACATGTGAATTTGCCGTCTTGTATTGTCAGTCTCTTGCCAGAGGCTGCAAACACACGGCATTTCATCACGTCTGTGCTTTTGCCCTATGGGCACACTGGTTGGTGACATTGCGTTGGTTGAAAGTTTGAACTGGTTAACAAATCTTTTTATAAGGTAGAATGTTCAGCCGAGTGTTGCTATAGCACTGTAAGTTTCCGTTTTAAATGGTCGCGAGTTCGGTTGCGGTTAGGCATGTTTGATAATAATGCAGTAAGCACAAGATAAATTGTAGAGTAGGCAGACCTTGGAACGTGCATAGTAAACTGGCACACAAAATTTTGTTGACTGTACATTCAAGTCAAGAATTTTGATTGATTTTGTCCAAAATTTTAAATTGACACTGGCTTGCAAATGGGTTGTTCACGTCGGGGCTGTTAATGTGACATGGTTGATCGTTGGGCAGGTCTTAAGAGTACACTGCAATATGCTGTGCCTAGTTCGTACTCTGCCACTACAACCTATGGGGTAGGGTACAAGCATTGCCAACATAAGTGTCATGCCATCCATTGTTGGCAGTCGCGGCGCGGCAGCCGAACCCGGTGGTGGGGCACAAGGTCATGACCCACCCCTCGTGGCAGTCACCCCTGTGTTTGCTTGGAGGGATGTACCGGCCTGAGGTGGAGGAGGTGTGCGTGCATGCGCACACAATCTGCTGAGCTGATCGATACTCCTAGCTAGTGTTTTGGGAGGCTGAAGTAGGGGAGGGGGCGAGTCCAGGTGCACCTGCCTGCTTTTGCTGCGTAGTTGAAAGTGCTGGAGGGGGAGGGGTGTGTCGCCTTGCTGTCCCATTATGGCCGACTCGTTCATCGACCTCATCCGCCATTACCTCCCCCTCATTCGTTCCACCATCATAGCCCTCCAACAAGCCCGCTCCCCCACCGAGAAACTGGATGTTCCCCTAAACGTGATCCTCCAGTTTTTCGATGGATCCCCCTCCTACCCTTAAATACCTAATTTGGAACATGTTCCCTCCTCCCCAAACTGCCAGACCTCCGCTCCCTCCTGGCCCATCCACAAGCCCAATGTCGTTTACATCTCCGAAACCTGATTCCCCCCTCACACTCTTTCCCACCCAGGGTACACAAATCACTGCAGTGACCGAGCCAGTTACGGCGGTGGTGTTGCCCTCCTCCTTAAATCCTCCATTTCACATCATCGCTGCTCTATTACCATCTTGCCTGTGACTGAGGCAGTCGCTGTGAATCTATATGGCCAACCCTGCTCTATCACCCTCATTTCCCTCTATCTGCCTCCCAACTATCCTTTTCCCTCAGACTTCATCACCACCCTCAGCTGTGTCGACACTCATGTTGTCATGGCTGGGGATTTCAACGCATCCCACCCACAATGGGGCTGCCCTTCCACTAACCTTCGGAGAACCTCCCTCCACCAACTGCTCCGACAGTCACCCCTCCACCTCTCGGCACCACCCTCCCCCACTTACCACCCCACTCACCTCAATCAACCACTGCCCCTCCATGCTTGACTTCGCCATCTCCACTCACCGTCCCATCATCACCGATGTCCACACCATCACCGCCAGTTCTTTCGATCCCTGTCTTCAGCCTCCTCCAGTATTACCCTTATTCTCTCCCCCACTTCCCCCGTTTCAATTTCAGTCCCATCGACTGGCTCTGCTACCAGACCTCATTCCACAATTCCCTCGATCTCACCATCCCCTCCAACTCCCCCACGGACAACGACCTAAACACCACCATCCTCACCGATGCCATCACTTCAGCTGCCAACCGCCAACTCTCATATTCACCTTTGCTCCCCTTCTTCTGCTCAAACTTACATCACGAAGGCACTGTTCCTGCGGAACTGCTTCTGTGCTTGATGGCAGGCATCCCATCTCCCGCAGGATAGGAGCTCATACCTCCTCCTGCGGGGCTGGTGCCGGCGGTCGGTCCGGAAGTGGAAGGCCGACCAGTAGCTGCTGCGCCTCCAATCACTTTCCTCTTCCAACGGCGCCCTCTGGACCATCCACTGCCGCCTCCAGGTGACCCCCTACCCACCTTCACTGCTGAGATATCGGAGGCCATCTCGGCATTTCTACACACCACCTTTGCCTCCGCACCCCTCCCCTCCTCGGACTCTTCGGAGGACGAGAACGAGCGCTCCCTCTCTCTTGCAATGTCTACCTCCCCCTTCTTCCTGCTCGCCCATCATTCCGCCTCACCACCCGCACTGAAATCTTCTCTCTTCTCACCCACCTTCGCCTTTCTGCCACTCCGGGAGTCAACTCTGTTCCCGCCCCTCTCCACTGTGCCCTTCCCCGCAAAGCCACCGTCTTCCTCACCCGCCTCATTAACGCCATTTTCATCTACTGCCACTTTCAGACTGCCTGTAAATCAGCCATAGTCGTCCCCATCCCAAAGTCCACCAAGCCCCCCGACCACCCCTCTTCATACAAACCCATTTCCCTTCTCCCCATCATTTCCAAAGTTGCCAAGAAGGTCATCCATAGTCGCCCCCTCCATGTCGTCTCCACCAACAACATCCTCCCCAATCACCAATTCTGTTTTCGCTCCCACCATTCCACCTCCCATGCCATCGCCCGTGTGGAACACGTCGTCGTGTCTGGGTTCTCGCGTTGCCAACACACAGGCATGGTACTCCTCGACCTTGCCAGAGCCTTCGACTCCATCCCTCATCAAAAACTTGTCACCCGCCTCCCCGCCATGGACATCCCACCCCATCTCGCCTGCTCGTTCCTACCAGGTGTGGGTCGCCCCTGTTCTCCGCCCCTCCTCGGGAACCTCCCCCGAGGCCTGCCTTACCAATTTCCGTACATTCATCCTCCCTCTCATTACCTACGCTTGCCCCACCTGGTCTCATGTCACAACCCATACTCTCCGTCCCCCCCACCCACATCTACTTCCACTCTCTTCGACTCATCCTTCGTCTCCCTCTCCCAGTTCACCGCGACCAGGTGCTCGCCGCCGCCAACCTTCCACATTTTCACTCCATTCTTGCCAACCTCACCGACCGCTTCTCCCATTCTTGCGCACCGTCACCTCACCAACCCTACCATCCATCAATTAGCCACCCCCATTCAACCCACCGCCTCTCCTCGCCAGCCGCTTCGCTCCACGCAACATCTCCGGAGGGATGCTGACGAGGACGATGCTGTATGATGGCCCCGGCCAAGGCTGACGTAACACTGTTCCTTCCACTCATCTACGCACATTTCCCCCACATCACCAACTTTGATTTCGCCTCCACTTCTCTTACATGCGTCACTTACACTTAGCCCACTTTTTCTTTTCTGCTCCACGTGTGACGGAACTCAAACTGCCGGCATGCTCCCCGTTCAACACCAGATTTTCATCACCCAGCAGCCCACACCATCACTTCCCACACTTCAATATTTGCCTGTAAGTACCTCCGGTCGGAAGGGCACTACACTACAGCTACACGGATTCATCGGGCACAACACTTTCTTGCACCTTACAACAAAAAAAATATTCAAAGAACAGTTCATGGTCATGTTTTATTTCTTGGAAGAGGTTGTTGAATTCGCTTTCTTTAACCATTTTTTCAGATTTATTGACGTAAATTCCTAACGTTGCCATCGGCTTCCCCTTCAAGAAGATTTCACGAGTTTTTTCAAAACTTGCACAAGCCGTAGCTACAAATAATTGAATTTATGTAAATAATCTTCACTCTTATCCATTTTTCATAATAACCTCCCACCCCTCTTCATATACACCAACACCTTGGTTGCCCAGCATAAACTAGTCTGAGAGATGGAGGGTTTACGGCAGGCCCAGCGTGTTGAAATTGGTAGGGTATTTCAAAAGGCAAAACCAACAGCAAAGAAAGACACTAAGAGTGTGAACGCTAACGGACACCCTTACCAGAGTTTTTATTTTGTAATTTTCCAAATTCATTGATCTCTCATCTCAGTCTTTTCACCCACATTTCATGCCATCCAAGCTTCAAGTGTATTTGTTTTTATTCAGGGTAATTTGTGTATTTATTTTGCCAATGTTTCATGCAAGGGTTTATGTTCTCTCATTTATTGCAAGTTTACAGGCAGGCAGAAAGTAGTGCAGACGAGCCACAATAGTTCGTACCGCATAAGCTCGCCAGATTCAGCCACTGTCTAGTCTCTTAAAGGGTCACTAGCATTGCGTGTGCGCTCCAGGCAAACTCAATTATTGTGCTCCGAATCATGTAGTTTTCAATAGTAACGTAATTCTTGAAACAGTTTGTATTTAACTTTAACCCGGAGTCGCCACCCCTTCTTCGCCAGGACTTGCATCACCCGGAGGAGCTTAATTTTCACCATCAACCCACAGTGGCCTTTCGCACCCTTTTAGACCACGTATACCATCTGGCACGCATGCAGGCGAGAACCCGCATAAGTTATCACCTAGTGCGATGTAAAGTGTTTGTGCAAGGATAATTACATGCAAGTTTTCATACTTCATGTTTTATTTAAGTACTGCCTTCGGGCGTTTCGGGGTATGGGTCCCCTACAACCCACCTTCACTTAATTCCACGTAAGTCGCCTTAACAACCAGCATGCTGAACTCTGAACTTTTCACAGTTAAAGGTGTGGGGGTCAGCCTGAATAGGCCCAAAATCATCAGACTTAAGTATCAGGCGTGAGGAATATCTGATTCTCCTGGTCTGAGGGGCTCATCCAATGATTCACCGAGGGACTGTGTACGTCTGGGCAAATGGCCCGCCATATCCTGAGATCGTCATCATCAGCAATCATCGACACCGCCTGTTGGCTGTGTCTGGCAGCTAGTCAGGCATCAAACTCCAAAAACCACCTAACAATATCTTGTACCGCCCTTCAAATTTCAATTTAACCCAACACCATGCAGCCAACAAGCATCACATTGGCGCCCAATGTGGGGCCATTTTCTTCTGAAAACCCTCATTGCTAAAAATTTTTTCTACTACAATTAACAGGGATAAAATCAATTAAAACGTCTGTCTGAGAACTGAAATAATTATGTTTATGAGTTGTAATGTTGGCACCAAATTCTACTTAATAGCCCAAACATAGGGGAAAATAAGGGCCCACCAAAATTTCACTGAGCTTCATTTCTTTATTTTACTTGCTTTGTGATTGGTCGTGTACAATTTTCGATGGAAGGTTTCCCACAAGGTTGAAATTTTTGCGAGTGAGAGCACGAGTCAAAAAAACTAAAGACCATGTGCGTTTCAAAAGTGGCAATGAAAGGAAAATGGTACTCTGGGATGTCATTCTGTAAAGAATTTTAATTCCCATGATCAAAATGTTTAGTTTTTCTCATAATTATTGCAATGAATAGCATAAATGTAGCCTTTTTTCTGCAGTACAAGTTTCACAACTGATCTTTGAAATGTAATTTTTGTGACGATATGTAGCAGAATTCATCAAGTGTACTATGTATATTTTCAAAAGCAAAAAAAATTAATGCACACAATTTTATTAGATTAACTCAATTAAACAAACATGCAAATCTATCCAAATATATTCAGACACGATGTCAACCTGCTCAGCCTCAGAGAAGCTATATGGAACTTTTTTTATAAAATAAATACATTAATAGTGTGTTTTTCATATGCAGCATAACTTTTAGATATTAATAACTACAACAAATTTGTATGGCAAAATCTATAGTTTTCTTGTGCTGATAAAATAGTTTGCCCAACGCTTTAATTCGTAAGTATACATGACTCTCTGTTCTGATATTGGCAACGTTTGTAAAATCAATTACCTAATTATACACATACATTTTTCCAGTTGAGCTGCATTGCAACAATCAAAATCAGCATAATTTATTAATACATTAAAACACTTTTGACTAAGGGCCTGCCCACTCTCCATTTGACACAACACAAATAAGTAAAATATGAAAGTAAACATTTTACATAAAATACTTCTGCACGTTTTATTTACGAAATTTGTTCCGAGATAGTAATTAAGTTCTCCCTTTTCCCGGAATGAAAACAAAAGTAAATTTCCAAATTAAATGAACTTATCTACAGCAAATTACATTAACTTATGTGCATTTCGTTTTAGCATTTTATTAAAGAATGAACTACTTTCACGTTAATAACATAACCATTTTTTAATAATCTATATTCAAAAAAGTAAAGCATTGAAATTCATAACAGCTGAACTGAACACCTTTAAGTGGTCAAATATACGGAAATACAGAGCTGGAAACTGCAGTGTTGTTTTTCGTGATACATTTCTTCTTTGTTTAAGGGCATTGGCCATGGAAAAGTGTTATTTTATATTTGAGTCATATATTGTTCAGGTAAAATATTTTGAAACCATGGTTTTTGCAAAATGACAGGTTTATTTTATATTTACATCATAAAAACAGTAAATTTTTGATTTTGGCCTAATTATTTGCAGAAAATTTAAAAAGGGCATCTGAAAGCTTGTTTTATTTCATTTTGTGGTATGTTTAGCAAAACTTATTTTCTAAAAATTTAGTGCAACCAAAAATAAAAAATATGCAAGAATTTCCTTATTTTCAGCAATTTTTTTTAAATTTAAAAAAAAAAAAAAAAAAAATTTCCTTTTACAATTTTACAGACCTCATTAAGTAGCTCTTGGAATCTTCTTTCAGAGAGAATTACCTTATTTCTGTACGTAGAATGGTTTTCATTATTTGTACATCATAAAAACAGTCAAATTTTTATTTTGAAGTGTCATTTTGCAAAAACATGCTGTCTAAAAATATCTTATCTGATGATAAAGTACTCGCAGACAATGCCTATAAGTTGAACAGTATATGGCTCTAATATAATTTAACATAACCTATTTTCCGTGGCCAACACTCTTAAATGTTGGACACATTCTAAACTTAATCGATAAGAATTTTTGTAAAAAATTATGTGTAAAAAATAAGAGCTGTAACTAGGTACCCATGAAATAAAAATAAATACTACATGAATATCATACGGGTTTAAGGAAGCAGTTGTAAATGTTACATTAGTTTGGTAATATTTTAATTAGAATTGAATAGGTACTAATAGAGAGCGACGATATACTGTTTTTCTTGCATGCACTGCTATTTAAATGTTCACGGACAAAGAACATTTCCGTATCAGTCTTATGTTATCCTTAACAATTTAAACAGTCACAAAAGCTTGTACTTTTAGAATCAGACTTTCACTCAGTACGTTCATACCAACGAGTACGGATTTATACAGTCAGTTGAAACCAGTGTTTCTCTACCCTGGGTTTTGGAAAGTAGAGTTTGGGTGCGGTATAAACCTCGTGTACATGTTCGTTTCTAATGGCGTGAAATGCAATTTTTGGGATTAGTTGAAGAGTAAAACAAGATGTTTAATTATTTACAAATCATATATCTAAATGCAGTGTTTATATATTTTTGGTGTAAGTATGAAAATAACTATCACACATTATGGCATATAAAAAAAACTAAAAACTAGCTTTGAATGCAACTTTAATACCTTTTAAGCAATATTTATGATTTTTCTGCAGAAATTTTTTTTCTTCCGTATCAGCATAACGGAAAGGAATTATATTGTTTATTAATTTGATGCCAGTGATTTACGGCATAAACTAACACATAAAATGCAAGTTTCCAAATTTAGGTTTAGTGTTTATACTATTGCGCTTTACTAAAGCATTAGTTTGGAAAGTCAAAAAATGAATAGCTATCCACTGACCGTGACTAGTTCTAACAAATCTATTTGCACGTCCTTTCTCTTCCTTGTCACTAAATTTGGAGAAAAGGTTCGTAATAGTCAGTTTCACTACTCACTGAATGCTGTCCTCGAAAGAAGGCAGTCTGGAATGTAGGATTTGTATCCTCTGCTTTTTATGC